>JARHVA010001622.1:927500-1225000 GCA_037957365.1 Torreya grandis
ATAGAACTATGTTAGTGAAAGTGACTAAACACTAACTATACGAAGGTGGAATATTACACATAGAGTAATGGAATAAAATTATATCATTCATGGTGTCTATATATTTTAAAATTGGTAATGGATTCATGAGGTTAAACATTAAATGAGTAAAAAATACCTAGGTATAAAATAGGGATCTGTAGGCCTGCCTGTAGATGGAGAAGAAATTGAGCAAGGAATTCTATTTTAGTGTTAAAAAAATATGAGAGGAACAATGAGAAACATGGAAACATGATAAAATAATTTAAAAATATCTATGTAAGAACCATTCAATAATAAACCTCACCTCTCACCTTTCACACATAGTTAAGAATGCATAAATTGTCAGGTAAAGGTAGATTCTTGGGAAAGTAAAGTGACTGAGTTATGAATGCACTTGAAAAAAGGTTTAGAAGATCTAGTCAAGGCTTAAGATTCTATGTATCATGTTTCATAACTCAATGGAATATCAAAATTCAAACCAAGAAAGGAAGATGTTTGTATATTTCACTCAGGTAGACCTAATTAATCACATACATGGAAGGCCTTGATTAAGAGTGTAAGTGTGAGGAACCATGAATGTAAGTGAAGTGAAAGAGTGAAAATAGGGTATAATTAATTTTTTTATAAATTTATCAGTCTCCATTTAACTCTTTGGTTCTCTAAATAAAAGAAGGTCCTTGATAGGCTAATTAGGCCTAGTAGGCCTAAATAGGCAATCATAGGCCTATACATGAAAATTGGAGACAAATTGTAGTTGGGGAGTGTTTTTAGGATTAAAAACCACTAGGGAAGATAAGATATATTATTACAAGGTATCCATGAAGCTTTGAATCAATAAATTAAATGGAAAGCACAAGAACCAAGTCCTATGGTCAAACTAGATTATTGGCTTACAAACCCTAGGCAAGAGTATGAGAGATCTATAAAGAGTTTTGAGAGAAAACAAAGAATAAAACCATGGTAACATGTTATGAGGTATGCCTCATACCTCTTTGAGGTGTTTATAACCCAATATGGACATTTTAATTCTCTTTATGTAAATTCTTTTATTTCAACCCCATAGAATGCAAGTTTCTTGGCCTGAGAGGCACTTTATTGACATGGGAACACCAATTATTAGATACATGGAGCTCTCAAATACTATTGAATTTTAAGGGAGGTTTTATTATTTAAATCTTTGGAATTTTTTTTAGTTCAAGATCTTGAGGCTATGAACTATCATTAAGAGACTATGCATCCTTAAACCCTAACTAAACCATTCATTATGACTCGATGAGAGTATAGGTCTTGGTAATGACCTAAGATGTACTTGATTAAGTTTGTATGTTCTTGGATGACCTATATAAACCAAATGGCCTCTAAATAATTGACTAGTTGGCATGTTTGAAGTATAAGATGTATGAATTTATCCCAATAATGATTGTTATAGTCCTAAAAAGGGTAGTTTTAGAGGGTTTCTCATAGAATTAGTTTGGTTAAGGCCTAGTAAGGTCTCATGGAATAATATATGATAGGATTAAGGATTAAGTTATGTTTATATAGTCTCATGAGGAATAATTAAAACACCTAATGTTGACCAAGTATGCTACCAGGAGCTCCAAGAGACCTAATGCAACTAGGTAAAATTACTTGAAAGTGGTTTGTAGGTTTGAATGATTAGGATGAGATATAACAAATTATGAAATAGATTATCATATATGGATATGTACCTCAAAAAAATGAAACCTATAATGGTATAATTGGTTTGCTTCATGGCCTATTAGTCTAATTAGGCTCTTGTACTTGGATTAAAGTTTCATACCATCCTAAAGATACTTGGACCTTAGCTATCAACTTCAACACAATCAAAGAAACATGGAAGGTGGTGTCTAGGTGAGTACGGGATAGGTTCAAGCAAGTAAATTCCTCTCATAATGAGTTTATGACCTCCTATTACATGACAAAGAAGTGATGGATTAGTTACAAGGTGCATGACATCTTCATGGGATCAACTATGACCAAAATAGGCCATCCACCACACCTCTATGCCTAAGGGCTCATTGAAGACCATTTTGTAGAAAACACAATTCATGGGAAAGGTCATAGAGCTATTACTAATCCTTATTCATGTTTTTAATTGACTTTTTAGTGAATGAGGGTCACTATGGCCTATCCTTCACACTTCCACACCACATTATTCCTCTATTTACCTCTAATGTTCTATAAATTAAGGCTCAAAGTCTATTATATGGATCCCTCAATTGGGTATGAATAAAATCTACCCAAATTATACCTTATAAACTTAAAATTGGTATAAGGACTAGTTTATCTTCTCCATGTTAGTTTAATGTGTTTTATACTTATTTATTTAAACAAGTTGTGGAGTATTATCTCCCTTTGTAGGTCCTTATTTCTAACCTATTTACTAGGAGATTATTCTAAATAGGTCACATGGTGTGTGGAAGTTTTGGTGATTATGCTTATAGTGGAATTTACTAGCTAGTGTCTTGAATCAGACCTCATGCTCATCACTGTCAAGCTACATCCATCTAACATAACCTTCATGTGTAGCATTGATTCTTATAAGTTTTTTGGATAGAGTGGTTTAGTTACTACTCCTTTTCTTATTCATAAGTGTTGTTGAAGGGTAAAATAGAGAGGATACAACATTTTGATGTATTAACTCCCATAGCTTACTTTTGTTTCAGGAAATATTTATATCCCTTTTCATTGACAAGAAATTAGGTTTAGTAATTAAGCCTAAATTGTGTATCAAAGGAGCTATCCCCAAAACTAGAGGTTCACCTCACCTAATAGGCTAACCACACCTAGAGGTGATCCCATTATATCAATTGGATGAGGTAGGTCTGAAACACCTTTTACCTCAAGGGTGAAATCTAGAGTGATAAAACTAGGAGAGTGATAAAAGGCCACATGGTGTCAAAAATGATGAAAACAAATGGTAGAGCTAAAGCCTATAGGTGTTGATAATCTACCAAGTGTCATAATGGCTCATAGAGACAAATCCAACCATTTAGTGAGGGAAATAGATAAGGAATGAGTATTCACATGGTAGTGGCACATCAAATAAAAGTACACACTAGATGTACGATAACTAAAACACTAGCTTCAATTTGATGGCCTATTTGGCTATCAAAACCATTAAAGGTAGAGAATGGTTTAATCATCTAGTTTGATTTTTAAAATAAAAACATAGTATAAATAAATCATGAAAAAGGCATGAATAAAATTATGAAATGCACATTTTAATCAAACACATAATATAAAATATAAATTTTAGTCTTAAAGAGGCATGGTCTTAATTATGCAAAGATGTGGGTAGCTGGTAATCATAATGTAATCTCAACTACTTTCAGTTTCTAGAATTCAATTGAGAGATGATTTGGTTATGCTAATTTTTGGCATGAATTTAATCTATCATATGTTTCAAGTCACTTTAACAACATTACCTTAATCATAAATGAATATTTTTAACCTCCCTATTAGTGGGAAAATTTAATTGAGTTTGAACTCCTCAAGACTGCATGCCTATATAAGATCAACTTCTCAGTGTAATAAGGGTTGGTATTTTTTAAGACTAAGAGGATTATATTTAATATGTTCTTTTTAGGATTAGAGGAGACTATGTCTGGTTAGCTCTTTTATATAATAACTTATAGTAGTGTACCAATCATTTTATTTTCATGTAGTTATATACTTTATAGATTACCAATCTGAGTTGAGGCTATTTAGAAATCAAGTTTATAGCTCATTGAGCATTTGATGAATCTAAAATAATCATTAATAGAAACATATCTAATTTAAAAGCCTTATTATGTGATAAACTTGGTTTTTGCATGTATATGGTGACCTTGTTTTCTTCTTTGGCTATGCTACTTCGATCCACATACTCCTATACCATCCTTAATTGGAGTTATGTCAAGTCTAACTAAACTAAGAAATGGTTACTCCAAGATTCATCTACTCAGTAGAACCATGTTAGAAAACCTTAGAAATTTGGATCTCTTCTTCTCTTTCTTCATGCCCTTCTTCCTTTTCCCTTGTTTATCATTTTGTTAGCTTAAATTAGTTTAGTTTTTGATTTGTAGTTTGATCTTAATGTTTATATTAATTTCATGATCTTATTGATTTCTCATTTATGCATTTTTGACATTCTAATCAATACGTATTTTTATTTTGAATTAGTATTTTATTCATATTTAAATCATTTTTTGGTTCCTTATGCATATCTCTATTTTTAATGCATATTGATCCATCTAGAATATGTAATGAAGACCCTTAACATGGTATGGTTAAAATTATCTAACTGGGTTACCCTTCATACCAAGATCTAGTAGTTGATACCTTGGGGTTATTTATTTACACAAGTTTCCTTTCAAAAGAGGAAGATATTTACAACCCCTACATAAGTTGGCATGTCAAAATACCTCACAACAATGTCATTATATCAAATTATCTCTTAGAAATTATTTGAAAACATACATATGCATTAAATAATTTAATACCATTATATATGTTTTAATTATCTATGCATACTACTATGACAACTAAAAAATTTCAAATAGGAAACAAATTTTAATAAAACTTATGCCCAATAACATTACTTTCACTGAAAATAATCAAATTATTCACTGTTTTAAACCAACTCTATTTTTGAAAAAGGAACAACACATCAAAACAACCTTCCAAAAATTCTTATTACCAAATATACCATATGTATAAATTGACAAAATGTATTTTTTTATATTCAAGGCTTCCCAATATTTCTTAACCTTAAATTTAGATCATTTAATTGCAATCTTATAATGTCCATAATATCAAAATAACTTATATCATTAAAGAGGTAAAGATTATTTATAGAAATATTCTCTTTGAAAATTATTAACAAAATTTTTTCATGCATGACTAAATGTTTTTTACTTAAAATCAAACCTTCACCCTTTATTCAACACAAAAAAATTTACAACCATAGTTAACTAATAACATCATTGAAATTGATGTAGAAGCATCACTCTTAGGGAGAAATTTTGTCAATTTTTGGTTTTTATGCATTAATTTAGGTTAGATAATTAATTTTATGGATTTATAAGACCCCAAACATGATTATAATTCAAACTGGTAGCCTAGGGATGTATCTATGTAATTTAAATTTCAAATCTAGGATTTTCCTACCAAAACTAATTATTTTGTTATTTTTTTTCTCTTTATTTTAGGACATATAGGGGTATATGGAAGGATTTAAATTTTTTATAAAGATGTTTTAAATGTATTTATATACCCATTTAATCATGTACAAGGTCTTAAAGTGGTATACACTTTGAAACTCAACTTTGATGCTTGGTCACCTTTCAAACTTGTCATATAACTATTAATAAACCTCTCCAAGTTAGTTACACCAAATAACTATGATACAAAACATGATATTTTATATTAATTAATTATTTATTAAGTTTTTTATAAATGAATAATTGAATTAATACAAAGGATAATCCCTTATTCTTGAAGGAAACATACATACCCATGTTTAGGAATTTTTTCTGGTTTTCTTGTGAAAACTGTGTCATTTGTGATTGATGATCAAAAATAAGTTGTGAAATATTATAATGTTGTTTAAATATTATTAAATTTTTTTTGAAATTATATTTTCAAGTAATGGTAATAAATATTTTGGTGTTCAGATATATGTATACACAACGCCATGTTCTTGTGTGAGTTATTCTTTTTAAAGACTGTGCTTGACGAAATTATCAATTCATGTGATTAAAAGACTATAAAAGAACATTATTAAAGGTATAGTTGGAATTATTAAAGGTAAATATATCCATATATAATAAATATTCATTTATTATTCTCAAATATCTAAAGATTGATCCCAGTTTCATATAGAAAATAATGTTTTTCTGGACTATGTGGGTATACCAAAAGAAGATATGATCCTTAAAACAAAGGTTAAATTGATTTGAGATATTTAGGTAAGATATTTACATGTTTTTTAATGTTTATAAAATATTTTATTACAAATTATTGTGTATACCCATCTTTGTGGGAATAGAGACTAGTAAACCCTCAACATCTATGCATAGTCGAGTGACTTTTGACAAGGAAACTTATAAAAAATGATTGAAAAATAACATCAAATCATTGGGAAAAATGAAAAATGTTAATACATACCTAATAAAAATAATTTGGACCTTTTAAATCCAATTTAATTTTCATATTTACTTTTACATTTCTCTCGGGCTACTATAGAGTTACAAAATCCCTAAACTAGGGTTTTATCAATATCTACAATTTTAACCTTCCAAACTCAACCAAATTTTTTATTCTAGTCAACTATTAGGTGCCATAACTAATTCATAGGGTTTAAATACTATACAAAAAATCCAATATATATATTTTTCTATCTATCTTGTGTTTAGGCTTGAGGAGGCCTAATTGGTGAAGGCTAATGCTTTGAAAGTGGCTCTATAGGTGGATTTAGCTTTTGAAATTTAGAACATAGGTGGGTCTCAATAAAGGGTAGTAAAAATATATATTTTTATCCAAAATAATTATATTTTTTCTTTTATAATCAACAAAATAGGGTAAAAAGGGTTACTAAGAATGGACAAGAACCTAAGGAGTTTTATTGAAATATAGAGTTGAGATTGAACCCAAGGACTATCTGCATAATTTTGGTATCATAGCCAATAATAGATACCTAATAATAATTATAAGAGAGAGAGAGAGAGAGAGAGAGAGAAATAGGTAATTATTTCATAGATTTCCCAAACAAGGATCAAGATGCCACCTAGGAGAAATAGATGAGGTGTTGCAAGGTACTAAAGAAACTAGGATGCTATGTTGGTAGAGATAAGAGACATTAGATTTATCTTGGATACTAGGTTGATTTTTGTAGATTGAAACTAAAGAAGAAGAGTCCTAATAGGGTAATTGAGTGATAGGGAAGGTGAGCCATAATACTAAGAGGAAGTAGAGGGAGAAGAGATAGTTAAAGGACCTAAATATCAGGGTATAAAGAGACTCATGAAGGTGATCATGGGTTAAGTATCCAAACTAAACTTGGAATTAAAAACTTATGTAGGTATTCTTGATGGATAATAACTCATGGATTGGGTGAATGAGTAGGAGAAATATTTCTAGTATGAAGAGGTACATGATGAGAAGAAGGTCAAGTTTACAAGAACTAAACTAAAGGGGCATGATTCATTATGGTGGGAATTAACAAAAGATGAGAGAATAAATAAGGGGAATAACAAGTTAACTTATTGGGATATAATGGTTTCCAAGCTCAAAGGAAAATTCTTGCTAGTTGACTATGAGATAAACTTATTTAGATAATTATAGAATTTGAAGTAAAAGGAAATGATTATGAAGGAATATATAGAAGAGTTATACAAGATGACCATCAGGTCAAGACATGTTTAGGAAGATAAAGACAATATTACAAGGTAATTGAATTGCCTAAGGTAAAATATACAAGATGAACTATCACTTGTTATCCCAAGAACACTAGAGGTGTGCTATCAATTTACACTCAAGGTTTAAGATAAGTTGAATAGGAAACATAATTATAAAAATAGAAGAAGGGGAATAAATTTCAAAGGTAGAGAATAATAAGGGGGCATAAATTTCACACAAATAAGTCATCAAGGTGATTCAATTAATTTACAAGAGTAGTCTACTAGTTTAAGAGGTTGATTTAGAGGAAAGAGACCTTTCAATAGAGATGGTTACTCATCAAGGGGTAGATGATCAATTTGATTTACAAGAAAGTGTTTCAAGTGCAATAATTTTGTTGGCCATAAGGTTTGGGAGTGTCTATAGGATTAGCCAATAAGAATCCCAAGAAATGAAGGGAGAAATTAGATTGCACAAGGAGGTAAGGAAGAGAGTGTTTGATCTCCATCACACATGGAATATGTTGAAGTGGGAGAATTATTTATCATGAGGAGGGTGTTTATCAAGCCAACCAAGGAGAATAAGCCACCAGAAAGGAAGACTCTATTTAGTTAATCATGTAAATACCAAGGTAAGTGTTGAAAAATGGTCATATATTTAGAAAGTAAAAATAATATTATTTTAATAAAAATGGTTAACAAGATTGGATTGAAGAAGTTAACTCACCCCACTCCATACAAGGTCTCATGGTTAAATAAGAGACACCAAGTCTTGGTGAATAAATAAAGTTGGGTAGAGTTCCAAACTAGAAGATATAAAGATAAGTTTTTTTTTTATGTCATCCTAATGAATGTGTGTCATGTGCTTCTTGGAAGGCCTTAGAAATATGATAAGAAAACCATTCATGATGGATGAATTAACATGTAAACTTTGATGAAGGATGGACTTAGTCACACTTTTTTTCCCTTGAAGGATGATGAGAGTGATCGATAAGTTGGATCACATGTGATGTTGGTAAGTGGAAAAGAATTTTTGAATACCATACATGAAGAAGAGATAGGCTTTGCTTTCGTCATAAAGCCTAGTACTATTATGATAGACACTAAGATCAATGAGCTAGCCCAAGAGATCCAAAAATGTTAGATAAGTATGCAAACATAGTTGTTGATGAGATTCCCAACACATTATCACCTATGAAGAGCATAACACACCATATAGAATTTTTATTGAGAGTAGGTCTACCTAATAATGTAGCCTACAAAGTGACCCCACAAGAGAATGCTGAGATCAAAATACAAGTGCAAGAATTTCTTAACAAAGGGCTGATCAAAGTGAGTTTGAGTCCTTGTGCAATACCCACAATGTTGGTGCCAAATAAGGAATGTGAGTGGTGTAATTATTCCAAGGCCATAAACAAGATCACCATAAGATATATATTTTCACTTCCCAAGATGGAGGATTTGATTTATTTATTAAGTGGATCAAGATACTTTTTGAAGATAGACCTCAAGAGTGGATATTACTAGATAAAAATCATGTAACGTGATGATTGGAAGATTGCTTTCAAGATAAATTAAGGTTTGTATGAATGACTGGTCATGGCATTTGGTTTGACCAATAAACCTCTCACTTTCATGAGATTAATTAATGAGGTTATAAAGTATTTAATAGGTAAGTTTGTAGTAGTATAATTAGATGATATACTAATGTATAGCCAAAGCAAAGAGGAACATCTTCACCATTTAGAGTTAATTATGAGAAAGCTACAAGAAGAGAGGTTATCGATCAACCTTAAAAAGTGTGATTTCATGAAATTAGAGCTATTATAGCTTAGGTTTGTCATATCACAAGGCATGATAAAAATAAACAATAAAAAGGGGAAGGAAATCATGGAGTGGCCAACACCTAGGAAAATAGGAGAGGTACGAAGTTTTCATGGTCTAGAAAGTTTCTATAAGAAGTTTATAAGGAATTTTAGTGGAATAGGTGCTCCTATCATTGACACCATCAAGGGAGATAAGAAAAACTTTATGTGGAATGAGAAGTTAGGGAAGATTTTCCAATAATTGATGAAAATAATCATGGAGCAGCCTATGCTAGCATTGATATTTTTCAATAAGGTGTTTTAGATAGAGTGTGATACAACTAGTGTAGCCATAGGGGCTGTCATAATCCAAGAGGGAAAAACTATAACATTTTTTAGTGAGAATTTTAATGATTCCAAGAAGAAGTATTCATTATATGACTTGGGGTTTTATGTAATTATGTAAGCATTGATGAAATAGATACACTATCTCATGACAAAGGAGTTCATAGTGTATATAGATAACCATGCACTTCATTTCATCTTTAATCATCCTATGTTGAACCAAAGACATGTGACATGGGTGGAGTACATGCAAAATTTATCTTTCACCATGAAGCATAATAAGGAAAAACCAAAAAGGTTGTAGATGCATTGAGAAAGAGAGTCTTTTTGGTCCATGAGATTCAATTGGAAAGTGTTTGGATTGAGGCACTTAAATATTTGTATGAGAATAATAAAGACTTCTTGGAAGCATACCTGCATACAGTCATCCAAGTACACTAAACAAGGAGCCATGGTTGAATTATGTACTTCAAGATGGATTATTTTTTAAAGGAGTAAAATTGTGTGTGCTAAGATTCTCTACAAGAGGAAATCTGATCTAGAGAAGCACAATGGAAGCATGGTATGCCATTTTAGGCTTGATAAGACATTAGAGTTACACACTAGGCACTACTATTAGCCTATAATACAAGCATAAGTATGAAGGTATGTGAAAATGTGAAAAATTTATCAATTGGAAAAAGGTAATACTACTAATATAGGTTTATATCAGCCTATACTAGTCCCAAATAGGCCTTCGGAATCCATAAGTATGAACTTTGTAATGGGATGGCCTATGATACAAAGGGGTTTTGATTCAATTTTTGTAGTTGTTGATAGATTATCTAAAATGGGACATTTCATACCATGTAGAACCACTAATGATGAAACACATGTAGATAATTTATTTTTTAAGGAGGTAGTAAGACTTCATGGACTACCCATGAACATTATTTCTAATAGTGACACCAAGTTTCTTGGTCACTTTTGGAGGACATTGTGGAAGAAGCTAGGCAAAAACTTGAGTTTCATTTCAAATTACCATCCTCAAAAAAATGGGTAAACTTAGGTGGTGAATAGAATCTTAGGTAAATTATTAAGGTGTTTATCTAAAGAGCATCCCAAGTAGTGGGATCTTGTGTTACCTCAAGAAGAGTTTGATGATTCTACCAACAAGAGCATTGGTATGATTCCATTCTATGTGGTCTATGGAATGCATCCTAGAGATGTATTTGAGGTGAAAAAAAATCAGCCATATGGATAAGATAAGTGTTTAAGGTGAAAATTTTATAATGGCAATGAATGAGGTATATAAATCGGTAAGAAAACATTTGGAGTCTAGTGTTGTCAAGTATAATAAATAGGCATATTTGAGTAGATAAGAAGTGAATTTATAGGCTAGGGACTTAGTAGTATATAATATTATGAAGGAAATACACCCAAGGGGTGAATACAACAAGATGAAGATGAAAAAGATAGGTCCTTACAAGATTCTTAGAAAGTTTGCAAAAAATGCATACGAATTGGAGTTACCTAGTGGAGTAGTAATTTCACCTATCTTAAATGTTAAAAACATTCACCCTTAAAAAATATGAGGTGAATTATTAAACATAGAATATGATTTATCTATATCAAGTTTAGATTGGGTAAGGCAGTTGTCTAAGGCCAAGATAGAAGAGATGGAGTGCATATTGGATAAGTAGGTGATCAAGAGGACTAGAGACAAGCAATAATTAAAGTATCTGGTCAACTGGAATAATAATCTAGTATATTATTCCATGTGGATTATTTAACATGATATAAAAATTGAGGGAATATTATAGAATCACTCATAGACAATTGTCCATGAGTTCTTTTTCCTTTCCTAGGGAGTATGATGCAGGAACATCACTCTTAGGGAGCAATTTTGTCAATTTTTGGTTCATTTTTATTCATGTAGGTTGAATAATTCCTTGGATGGATTTAGAAGTCCCAAATCATGCTTAATATTTAAATTGGTAGTTTAGTGATGCATTTAGGTAGTTTAAATTTCAAATATAGGATTTTCTTGCCAAAACTAGTTGTTTTAAAAATTTCAAAATTTGCTTTGTTTTAGGACCTATAGGGGTATTTGAAAGACTTGAAAAAGTTTTAAAACATGTTTTAAATGTCTTTATATAATACTTGAATCATTTACAAAGGCATAAAGTGGTATATACTTTGGAACTCAACTTTGGTGCTTGGTCACCTTTCAAACTTGTCCTATAAGCATTGATAAACCTCTCCAAGTTAGTTACACCAGCTAACTATGATACAAAAATGATATTTTATAATAATTAATCAACTATTTAATGTTTTTATGAACCAATACTTGAATGAATACAAAGTATAAGACCTTGTTCTTGAAGGAAACGTACAAACCCCTATTTAGGAATTTGTTTGGTTTTCTTATGCAGACTATATCATTTGTGATTGATGATCAAAAGGAAGTTGTGAACTATTATAATGTTATTGGAATATTATATAATTTTTTTAAACTTATATTTTCAAGTAATGGAGACACACACACACGCGCACACACACACACACACACACACATACACACACACACACACACACACACACACACACACACACACACACACACACACACACACACACACACACACACACACACACACACACACACACACACACACACACACACACACACACACACACACACACACACACACACACACACACACACACACACACACACACACACACACACACACACACACACACACACACACACACACACACCTTATTCATGTGTGACTTCTTCTTTCTATAGACTGTGATTGATGAAATTATCAATTCACGTGATTGGAATACTATAACATAAAGTTCTTGAAGGTGTAGTTGGACTTTTTCAAGGTTAAAATATACATAGATAATAAATAAACCTTTTTATTCTCAGAAGTCCAAAGATTGAACCCAATTTCTTTTAGAAAATAATGTTTGTTTAGACTATGTGGGTATACCAAAAGAAGAGGTGATCTTTAAAATGAATGTTCAAGTACTTTGAGATAGTTAGGTAATATCTTTAAATGTGTTTTAAGGTTTATAAAATCTTAGATTTCAAATTATTATGTGTTCCCACCTCTATAGCAATAGAGACTCATAAACCCTCAACATCTTTGCATAGTCAAGTGATTTTTGATAGGAAAAGTTATAGTAGATAATTGATAAACATCATATAATAATTGATAAATGTGAAAAGTTAAATACAAACCTAATAAACCCAATTTATACCTTTCAAACCAATTTCAACATTCATAGTGAATTTTACATTTCTCCTAGGCTAATACAAAGTTACAAAAGCCCTAAACTAGGGTTCCATCAATATCAATAGTTTTAACAATATAAATTCAACCAAATAGTATATTCTAGTTAGTTTTGAGGTTCCCTAATGTATTTATAGGGTTTTAAGAGTATAAAAACACTCTAATGTGTATTTTTCATGATTGTCTTATGTTTAGGCTTGACGAGGCCTAATTAGTGAAGGCTAATGCTTTGAAAGTGGGTCTACAAATGGATTTAGGTCTTGAAATTTTGAACATAGGTGGGTCTTAACAAAGGGTAGGCAATTTTTTTTTCTCCAAAAGCATTGTAATTGTTTCATACAATCAAGCAAATACGGAAAACATGGCTACTAGGAAGAGACAAGAACCTAGAGAGTTTGTTTGAAAAGATAGGGTTGAGATTGAACCCAGGGATTCTCTACATCAAAAATCATTCATCACATATCTAATGTAAACTATAAAAACTAAAAACAATCTAGTAGCAAACAAAATGAATCCCAACATGATTTTTACATGAAGCAACATATAAATACATGGATGTAAATAAAAATTATTCATAGGAAAAATAGTCAATCTTTCTCAAATTTAATCAATTTACATCTATATATAACACAAAATTACTTTATCCAAATAAAAAATTTCAACATGGTCATTCACAATTTTTTTGAACCATCATAAATGAATACAAAGTGCAACTATATCTTTAAAGATAATAATTATCCACCAGAATCAACAACTTATGCTCAAATGACCTCTAGAATATGCATGCAAGAGAAATGACCAACCTATTATACTAAAACTCAAATATTTATGCCAAAAAAAGAATGAAAATAGAGACAACCATTATTTCATCATATCATATCATTATTTCCATACCAAACTACATGTGTCTATCTTACAACCCATTTTAGTAAACAAATGGAAATATCCTACATATTTTCTTTGAAAACCTAATACACAGAAAACATTTGAATGATATCATGTAATATGCATATGTAGGATTTGATAAAAATATTATGATCCATCATAAATATCTTATACGAAAGATATATAACTAGTAACCTAGAACCAAATCATTGAAAGAAAACATCAAGCTTCTAAAACTTCCAATTGAACATAATAATATTCTTCATGAATAACCTTCATGAAACTAAAAACCCATCCCATATGAAACTATAGTTATTTGAGGAAAAACCTAGATACCTACACATCACATATTTATTTCATAATTCCATGAAAATGAATGTCAAACAAAAAAGATATATGTTGATATTTCCATTTGAATATCCAAACAAACTACATTTTTCCATAATAATAACTACTACAAGATTATCAACATACCTCATCTGCAATGAACTAGATGCACAAAACCTTGTAATCTAAATTTTCTTGCTCATTCTTCTTGTACAGATTTACTTCCACTTGTAACCTCTTAAAATGACTAAAAATTTCTAAATAACCATCCTTTATATATTACAAACATCACATTAGGTACTTGTATTTATGCTTTCAATTTTAATAGGTCATCTATTATGTCACCCACTAGTTTAGTAGCTTAATTGATCTAAACAAATGTCACTAAATTTAGTTTTCACTAAAACCTTTTCTAATTAAACTAGCAATACATCAAGATGAATGTGATTACTTAAGCATTCAATGCAAGAAAAATTTAGGATTATATAAAATATTAATTAAATCTGTATAGAAAATCCACACCAATGCATTTACATCACCTTTTTTGATATGACTTTGGTGGATCCTCCTTAATACCCAGGTGAGGTTCAAACCATGACTTCAAACCATAGTTCTCTATAGTTAATATGTAATGTCATATACCGTAAGCTTTCATTCCACTCCCTTTTTAAAATTTTCATGATATGAATATCATTTAGTAATTTAATCCTTGGATTTAGCACTTAGGTTTAGGTATTCACATATAAATTTAGGAATACATATCAATAATTTTAATATATATGATATAATTAAATCAAAATTATAATCCTATTACCTTAGACACATTAATTTTAAATTAAATGTAAATGACATCATTCTCAATCTAACCGATAACCTTTCTGTGATTGGAAAATAAGCCAAAGAATCAAAAGAGAATATTTAATATGCATCTTGTCAAGCATTTACATATCAAAATACTTATGAAAAATAGACAAGATAATGTAAACCTCATCATATATCAAAATTAACAAACAAATTTAATAATTTATAAATTAAATAGATAAAGTCAAACTAACAAGTGTCACTACTCAAATGACCAAGTTAAACTATAAACAACTACCATGCTACACATCTTAGACATATAAATACTGATTTTATTTTCATTAATCACCACTTATGATTTTGAAACCACTTTTTAACATTTAAGTAAGAATTTAATTAATGCAAAAGTCATAAATTATCATTTAACATAAAAGTCATATTGAAAATTAAAGAAAATGAATTAGAACCCTGTAAGTAGTTTCAGACTTTATGACCTTATGTCATTAGTATGGAAAAATGTATAAATACATTTGAAATTCCATAAAATGAGAGGGGTTTTAAAAATATAACACATGTGTCCCTAATATGGTCATAATACTATAAAAAAGTAGTAGGGCTCTCTATGCCCAAGATGAGGCCATGTGTCAAGATCTTGTGGCTCTAGATAAATCAAGGTTTATGGACCCTTGGGATAGGAATAATGAGCTCTAGATGATTGAGATAATTAAAAATGATGAATTATCATTAAACCAAGGCCAAGGAAAGGTCAAAATACATGGAACCCTCAACAAAGTTATGGAGTAATGAAAATTTGCCACATAACATTACCTTGACACATAAAATACATGTTTAATTTTCTATGCACTAGGAGTGTCCATGTTGTGTGACATTATAAATGTGGATACATGGGTTTCCACATTAGGAATTTAAAATAAACTTTGATATTTGTCTTTCCTATCAAAACTATTAGTATATATAAATTAGATTGTAAGTTAAATAATATCTTTGCAATTGAAGTAGTGGGTTGTCTCTTGGTAGTAGAGGGATTGTGGGACCTAGAACTCAAGTCATTCAAGTGTTGTCTTGGATTTAATAATGAAATACATATTAGGACCAAGATTGTCTTATAAAAGATAAATTATACCTTAGCAAGGCATGGTCTCTAACTACATAGGACATGGCCAACTAGTGATCCCAAGAAGGATACCAGAAACATTCCATTTATTTTAATTTAATTCAATTTCAATAAACATGTCCCTAACATATTTATAATAATTAAAATGTAACTTGAGTTGGTCTTTGGTGGACTCAACCTGTTGAGCTATCATAACTACCCATTTTTGGGTTGATTTTAGGACTAATTGAAATGTCTATTTAAGACTACTTGTTAGTTGTATAAAGGGCTAATTCATTTATAACTAGATCTAGAATAAGGGATCCAAATCCTATTTAATTTCTTGTATTTATTTATTTATGTTAGGCAATTTTCCCATTTTTTATGAGCTATGTTATTTTGAGGTAGATTTTATATTATTTGACTTGGAAGGAATCCCAAACGTTTTTCCTTCCAAGATAATCCATAAATTAAAAGGATATAAATTTAATGTACTTTTATTACACATTTATATGGTGTTATTTATGCTCTTTATTAATAGTCCAATTTACCTCAGAATCTAACACCATCTTTGATCATGACTATGTGAATGATGGTAAGATAGAAGAGTTGTTTCATGACATTTATCTAATCAAATGAACTAGGTTTATCTATATTTAAATATAGAATCAGTTTTATTTCTCTCTACCCTTTATATTTTGATATTTTATTAACTGGTTAGCTTAGTTTTATATTATTCTAACATGAAATATGTATTTATAAGTTTCATATGGATTGGATGCTTTCCACTTGTCTCTTTTAATACATTATTGAATCTAGTTAGTTAAAGACAAGCACTAATCAGTAAGGAATTAATTGATAAACATGAGCAATATGAGTATTATCTAATCTAATATTATCTTCAAATTATTATAGTTCATTCTAAGTAGGCCCCTTATATGTATCATCTTGCATTGGCCAATTTAAGTATCTATTTCACCATGACCTGTTAGATAGAGACCTTGGGGAAGTTACTACCACGGTTACTTCCTTTCAAGAGAGGTGTAAGGGGGATCCTCATTATTTAATCCTTATCTCTTTCCACCTACATTTTTTGTGTGTTCTAAAATGCACATCAATAAGAATAAATCTATAAGGAGGGCTTCAATTACGTGTTCTTTGATATTCATGCTTGACAATGTTTAGCATTTTAGAGGATTTACTTAGACATGAATGTTATATATTTATAAAACTATAAAATAGAAGATTTATCATGAGGTATAAGTCTCTTTAGGGTGAATTTAAGAACTTATAACTCTCAGGACATATTAAAATTAGGAATAACAAAGGGACATCCAAAACTAGCAAAATTTGTTTAACCAGTACCTCTCCTATTGTTATTGTCCCTTTCATCACCAATTTTTCTCTCCCTTAGAGCCCAATAATGGATAATGTACCTAGTTAGGATAAGGTAGTTGTATTATGAACATTCCACATCTTGCACATAACTTCTTTAAGAACTTGGATAAATTTTGTCTAAGATACATCCATGGTGGGATCATAATAGGAGAGGAACCCATTAAAACCTTTAAACATGCATTAATATGAACTCAAGTCCAACATGAAGATGTTACCTATATATTATTCCATGATAACTTAGATGAGTCATCATATGTATGGTATTTAGGTCTCCAAAATGGGCCCATCACCTCTTGGGTTAACTTTGAGACTATGTTCATTAACAATTTTAGAATACCAATAGACCTTACCATACTATACCATCAGTTCTTAGATACACAAAAAGAACCCAATAATATCCAAAGTATTTTAAATTCTTGATTCCATAAGCTGTATAAATATTTAAAAGACCCCTAAAAATAAATAGATCTTGATAATATCAAAACCTATTCAAGGGATATATACCCCATGACTTTTATGTTTATTAGGAAAACACTGACAACACTCACATCTTTGTCCTTAGCTTACAATGAATTTGTTAGTATTGAATAGTAGATGGTACCTAAATGATATGGTATAAGACCCTTTCCATCATTATAAAAACTAGGTTCTTATAACCAAGTCCCCATGATCCACCAGGCTGTTATGAAAAACATTCCTCTAATGAACTTAATCCTAAGGACTATATAATAAAGTCCAAATCTAATATATAATATATTTACCTTGAACTATATTCCTAAAAATTAGTGTTACATTCATCCAAACCATGTGCTTTCATATCATATAAACCAAAAATTTCTTCTTGTGGCCTATAACAATGTTACTACCATGCCTAGCTCAAATGTCTATGTGTTTCCCAATAATAATTAGTTTGTGCCCACATTTTTTAACACTATTATACTAGTTTATAACCCACTACCTAAATCTTGGAGTATCTAAAGTTCCATTATGAATCTTGAAGTATCTAAGTTAGAGAAGATGGTCTAGAGGTTTATCAGTGACATGGTTAACTTGTAAAGGCATGTGCCTCAAAACACCAACCAAATTAGAAATAGCCAATCTCAAAACATGAACTACAACTTCCAAATGAATAATAGGAAATGAAGCATTGGGCCTAATCATTAAAATGTGCCTAGGACACCTAAGAACACTAATGGAAATGGTAATAGTGCCTCAAACTTCATAAACATGATAGACATATCCTTACCCACTCAGTGCTACCTTTAAAACATAACTGACCATGTTGAGATATATTTTTCTTAGTTTATAATAGCCTCTAACAACTTATAAAAGGATATGGATAATCTCTAAATAGTTTCTATACCAAATGATAGTAAACCAAGCCCAAGAGGAGATAACCCAAGTATTTTTATGGTATTAGATACCTATGAGTTTTTATTTGAATGTGATAATGATCAAAAGGATAACTTGAAGGAAGTCCATGCCTTCAAATAATTCCAAAGGGAAAACAATTATTGGTTGATGAGTAACCTACATATTCATTTAAATACATCTACTCCTCCAAACAACATTCATGTTTTACCTTATAAAAACTCAAGTAATAACCCCCTCCCACCTAAAGGAACATCTACCTCATATTATCTAAGGAATAGTTCTCCTTCTCCACAACCTAACAAGCCATTGAAACTAAATAAAAATATATATAACATTATGAAGGACCTCAAGAAAACTAAGGCCAATATAATAATGTTTTAGTTACCCTAGATGTCTAACTAGAAAGACTTGTTAAAAGGATTATCTCCTTCTACAAGTAAATAATTTAATCACACAGTTGATTTTCATGTTCTTTTAATAAAGAGAAAACTAAAACATCTCATTTTATAATAAAAATTAAATTACAAGTTAAAAAAATTTACACAAATTTTTAGGTGCTTTATGGAATCCAATACCTTATGCAATTTTCCAATAGTTGGGACTAAAACTTTTTAAATCAAAACAAAGGTAAGTCAATTATAAAAATTAGATGTCAATGTGTTTATGATCTCAACCAAATTCATATGAAACTATATTATGATCGTAGGGTGCAACAATTCATTGACATCCAAGTGGTTGATATTCCTAATGCATATGGGATGATTCTCAATTGAGATTGGTCCATGATACTTAATTGGTACATGGAAACCAATTCATCCTACATGTGGCTTCCATGGTGATGAATTCCCAATAAAATCATAATTTAGAGAACTTAAAATGGATCACATGATTGTAGAGTACAAAAAGACATGAAATTTTATTTAAGGAGTATGAAATTGGAATATATGCACTCAAGAAAAAAGTATATGCCTATGGGGTATTCTCCATTAACATGTTGACTATATAGGAATAACTTGAATTTGAAAGACTAGATCAGTTAGATGAGGGATGTATCCTCAATTCCCTTTGAGGTGATCTCATTTCAACCTACTGCTTTGGTAAATGAGAATGTGGCTATCCATGTGAGAATAAAAAGTGCAAAGGATTAGAGACTATAAATATTATCATGTTAAATAATCGAATGCCTATATCTTCTAATAAAGGTCAAAATAAGGTCAATGTAAGATTAATATCCAAGGGAAATCCCATTAATGTAAGGATAAAATAATTATTAAGTTAACCTTTTGGTAGAACCTACACTTTAGAGTATGTTGTATACAACTAGAAATCACTTATGGACCTTGATATTTAATGGATCCAAGTTAAGAGTGGGTGTGGTTCTATGAACAAGATCATTAAACCAAGAATGAGGTCATATTTTTCATCCTTATGAATGCAATTTTCTTTCTTGAATAATGTGGTCAAGTATGAATCATTAGTGCATGGCCTCTAGTTTATAATAAGGAAGAAGATGAAGAACTTGAAAGTCTTTGGGGATTCATAACTTGTGGTCAAAAAAATTATAAGCCACTATGATTGTAATGAAAATCATCTTTCTATATACTAAAATATAGTATGGAACATTATAGAATACTTCAATGCATTGAATATCTAGACATTAATATAAATTAATAATTACATAGTATATGCATTGGTAATGACTATTAGTACCATAAATTGCATTGCTAACTCTAGATTGAGGAGATTTTTATTAGAGTTAGTCTCTACCCCTTCTATACCAAAAAATGTTAGTAACTTCTAAGTCTTCAATGATGATCATCATATCATTTAATTCATCACCAACACTAGCATATTTGAATCTTAGATCATTGATGAGTTTAATAGAGAAGAGTTTGAGTTAAATGAGGTAGGAGTGAACAACTTGAAAACCAACATATTAAAAGTTCTAGTAATAATCTAAATGATATTAGATATGGAATATAAAGTTCATAAATACAAATAATCCCATACTAAATGTATTCCTCATGAGAATTACAATTTGGTCAATGTACTTAAACCAAAACATGTGTTTTTAGGCACAACTTGCACTAAAAAGGAGAATCAATAACTTGTGTAGACCTTAAAATACTTTAGATATACTATTTCATGGAGATTGAATATTTTAAAGTTTTAAAAACCCCATCCTTACCCATACCATTCTTCTTAAGCTAGGTGTCAAACAATTTTTACAAATATATAGGCTAGTCAATCCACTGTTGAAATATTTGATACTCAAGGAGGTGTATACATTGCTATCAGTAAAGATCATCTGTCCTATCAGATACTCCACTTAGGTGAACATTTTTTTGCCCATTCTAAATAATAATTTAAAAAATAAAAATCTACATGGACTTCAAAAACTACAATAAAGCTTCATAAAAGGATAACTATCCATTGCCTTTACTAGATGAAGTCCTAAAAATAATGAATAACTTTTAAATAATGTCATTTTTGGATGGCTACTCAAGGTATAATCAGGTGATGGTCAATTATGAATATATAATCAAGACAATATTTACAATAAAGTGGGGTAAAATTACATATAATAATATGCCTGATTAATGTAGGTGACACTTTCCAATGTGCCATGCAAATTAAATTCAAGTATCTCAATGGAAAGTGAATTATCATCTACATGGATGACCTAACTATATTTTCCAAGAACCAAGTTGATCACATGAGGGACTTGAGGATGTTTTTTCAAAGGTATCAAGAGCATGGTATTTATTTAAACCATAATAAATGTATATTTGGAGTAACAAAATGTAATTTTCTAGGCCAAATCTTCTCAAAGAGGGGTATTTATATAGACTTGAATAGATTTAAATAAATATTATATATCCCATTACCTAAATAGCTGAAGTAATTATTTGGAAAGATCAACATTGTGAGGAAGTTCATCTTAGACATTGTAGAGAATGTTTGACCACTGAACAACATGCTCAATAAGGATGCCAAGATTGAGCAAACCCTTGAAACACAAGAAAATTTCATTGATATAAAGAAATCCATTTTGAATACATTGGTGCTCATCAATCTATATTACATTCAACCATCCTATATATACTCCTTCACTTCACAACATTCAAGTGTTTTAGTACTAACATAGATAAAATAAGTTAGTAGTGAGAGATGTGTCTCATTTATGAGATCCCCACTTAGAAATGTTGAACTTAGATACTCAACCATTGATAGATAATAATTTTCCTTGATCAAATATTTCAAAATGTTTGGACATTACATCCTATGTAATAAAGTATTTACTATTTTCCCTAACCCAACTGTCAAGACAATGTTGATGTAAAATGAGCTAGGTGAGTGACATATTAATTGATGAATAATATATATATATATATATATATATATATATATATATAACACATTAACACTATCATAGGTGAAGCAATCACCCAATGGTTGAGGTGGATCCCAAATATTTTTATAGCACTATGTAGTGTATAACATCACTATTAATGATTGGTACAAGGACATTGTTTATTATTTCCTTGCCAGTGAATGTCATAATCATCTAAAATACACTAGAATAGGATAACTACATCTAAAGAGTATCCACTTCATGATCAAATAAAGCATATTTTAGATAAGGAATCACAATGGATTGTATTCATATGCTTGAACAAGAAATTCATGACTAAGGTGCTCTAATATTTCCACGGGATGTATATAACTAGTCATGGTATAAGAAGTGCTATAGATCATCGAATACTCAAAGCAAGCTATTACTATCCAAAAAAATTTAAAGTTTCACATAGAAGATGTAACCCATTTATACCATTGTAACCATTTATTGAGGTCTGACCTTTTTTAAAGAGTATAATCAACTTTGTGGGGACCAAAAATGCTAATTACTCCACTAGACACAAGTTTATCCTCACTACAACTTATTATTACACTTTTTACACTGAAGACAAAGTTTTTAGGAACTACATGACTGAAGTGGTGATCAACTTACTTGAGGAACAAATTATCACCATGTTTGGTAAGTCATTTACGATGGTATATGACAATGGCTCTACTTTGTCCTCACTATATTTTAATCAATGGGTCTATGATATTCACATAATCCTTAAGTTTTCATCCAATTATTATCCATAAGGAAATGGTTAGCTATGCTGAAAAATAAGAATCTACTTGATGTAATCAATAAACTATTTGAGAGGAATATTATGGAATGTACACACTATTTATGAAATATATATTACCTCAATCTTGTAAACTTGGAAAATACATATCATGGATGTTAGTTTCTAGACCTTTCCCATTGCCAAAAGGATCACATACATAATCTCTTTGTGCCTAATTACTTATCTCTTAGTCTAAAAAAAATTATTATGATGACCTAGGCCTTATATCTTTCATATAATGTTATAAACTTACTTATCATGCATATCTAAAAAATTTGGACTTGCACCTATTTTCTAGATACCCAAACACTTGCATCCCAATCAAATGATTATGTCAATATAATTGCCTTATACCAACACAAGTGTATAATGCCCTAAAGTCGTCAAAATTTAAAATGAAATTTCTTCCTATGGTCATCCTAATTTATTTAATGTGAGATATTATCCAAAGTTATTGAAATAAATATAATATCAATACTCCTTCATAACTCACATAGAAAATTATTACCTACCCATAAGGTAACCTATCAAAAACACTCAAGCGAGTAAATATTCCCTGTTTTATCTTATTTCCATATAATTCATATGGAAAACATATCTATATGTCTAAATTACTAAAGGATCAATCCATGAACTATATTTTCCAAGTTACAAGATAAGTCACATTATGTACTTGCTTATCACACATTTAATTATTCACACACAAGGCAATACATTAGGGATAAATACATAAATTTGAGGCCTCTTCAAAATATTATCTATGTAGGTAGTTGTCATTGACAAAAGGGTCTTTGGTATATCTTGACACTCTTTTCCCACTAACCCATTTTTACAATATTCACTTTAAATATGAAGAATTAGGGTTTTGTTATTTAACAAGGAGTGGCAGTCCATGACCTAGATTTGAATGCACCTGAGTGAAGGTGATATAGAAATCAAAAGTACCTAGGTGGTTACATCTAGTTTAAATAGGTATTTAATACTGGACACCTGTATCCAAGTCAGAAAATAACATTGATTTATTATCCCTAGTTGATTCAAGTATCCATGGCTACAGAGGTACCATTTATAAAATGAGGTGACTAATCTAGAATCTAGATCTAGTCTACTTTCTATATGTTCCAGATCTAGATCTGTAGTACAATTATAAATAAATAAGTTTTTTTTTAATTATCATTGTAATATATATCATAAATATACCTTTTATATCTAGCATCTTATTATAATAAATTTAGTATATGTTCTATATGGGTTTCATAAATAAGTGGCCTACTTTAGAGAGAGTCTACCATCATTTTATCATAGGATGTCTCTACTCCTTCAACCCTAGATTCCCCCTATTTATATTATAGGGTTAAACATTTGGTGAAGATGAAATTTCATATTAAAAACCATATATATTGATCCAGGTTTATTGATTCTTTATTTCTAATGTCTGATTTGTGATTTAACAATATTTTACAAGTAAAAAACTAGATTCCCTTTTCTTTTAGTATGTTCAATATGGATGAATGTGTAGCTCATTTTATGTTAAAATTTGTAATTTTAGTGATAATTTTATATTTTAATACACTAATCTAAGGTATCATCCAAATAAATAAGAATATCTATCTTTATAATGCAAAGGTTTTAAAGAAAAATAAACACTTAATATTTTTTCATATTTATTTTTACAATATTATGGATCCATTATGTAGAAACCAAATTTCATGATCTCAATCATTTATTACACCTAGATCTTGTTCAATTGATAGCTACCATATCAAACCCATTATTCACACACATCTTATATTAGATTCCCAAATCTATGTTGTCACTACTCAAAGAGGTAAAGGTGTTCAACCTATTCTCCCACTTGTTAAATATAATAGGTGCCTCATAAGGCAAATATTATGATCAAATATAAGGTATATGACCTTATTAACCAATTTATAAACACACATGTTAAGATTTATATCTTTGAACTTATAAATCAATATACTATCTATAAGGATATCTTATATGAATCATTATGAAAAACCCAAGTTTTGAGTGATATTAGGATAACTTAGTTTGTGTATATCATGTAATATATCAAAAATAATGTAAAACTAATCACCTTTGATCTAATATACTTACCATATAAATATGTTATTTACAAAGAGTTACCTTTGTTCATCAGTAACTATGTATAATAAGGGTATCAAAAGGGTGTTCATTGATAATGGATTGGGATTAAACATTTTTATAAAAAAATTCCTAACCACCATGGTATTATCACCAACCTTATACATAAATTAGTCATACATATCAAGGGATTTGATAATTCACATATCTCTCTAATTGGCCAAATAAAATTTGATGTAACAATGGGGACAAAAATATTTCTTATAGACATCTAAAATTGGCCACCAATGTATTTTTACACAACTTTAGACTAATTATTACCAATCATTGAACATCTAGCCTAAGAATTTCTAATTCTTGAATTTGGATTCATCACATGTAATTAAATGAAATTCTCCCAAAAATCAATTAAATAGATCAAATGACCAAATCATTTAATTCAAATCTTTCACAAATGTTTCAAATGCCTAAAAGTAATTCATTAACATGCAAATCCTAATCAAATCCTAATTCAATTCAACCATGATAAATTAAATCAATTATCAAAAAGGGAAATTCAAAAATCAGTTAATATCCTAGGTTTTTATCATTAACTTTTGTGAGTTGTCATTTTTTGAAAATATCCCACCCATGCTTATTCCATGCTAATCATGACCATTTGACACCTTTTAACCCTAATAGGGTTAACTAATCCAACCAAGGTTAGGATTTAAATAATTTCAAGTTGATTTCAAAGCCTATAAAAGTAAGCATATAGCCCTTCATTTTGATATCTTGGATAGAATAACGTTAAAATGCAAGATTCAATTCATGAAGAAAATGCATAGTGTTATAATGCCAAAATTGAGCCAAGCCAAGAAGCTTTAAGGCCATATCAAATCCAAAACCCTAAGCATGATGTCAAGAGGAGATGGATATATCATAGCCCCATTGATGAAGACATTTTGAGCACAATTTGAGGAAGCCAAATTAAGAAGCCTCTTGGAGAATTCAAAGACTTGGTAAAGAATTTGTGAGTAATATCTTTCCATTTTTATTTGTGTTATTTTGATTTATCTTTCTTGACCATGCTTCTCCCTTTGATCTAGGCAAGGTAGTGTTATGAATGTTAGTGTGTTATTACTTTAATTTTGAGTTGATTTCATTATGAAGCTAACATATGATCTAACCACCCTCCTTATATTATTAGATCACAATTAGAACACTAGTGGGACATGCTAGACTAGTATAGGCTAGAACAATTATATGATTTTCATAGGATCAATGGCCATAATTTGTAGTTTTGTGTGCAAACTAGACATGTAATTCAAAATATGCTAGAAAATGGAGAGATCACATTAGATCATGAAGCTTCCACCTCCAATAAAAACCTTAGAATCCATTATAATCCTTTTCCCTAACATAGTAATAAATAATAACAAAAACATCACAACAACAACATAAAAATCAATAAAAATAATGGCCAGTGTAACATCAAAAACAATAGTATCAACAACCAAGGTCAAACCAACAAAACCCACAATAGAACTAACAATGTCAAAATAATGGATAAAACCAAGGTCAGAATGATGTCACAAACTAAAATACCTACCTGATAGTTTCACATGATTACAACTCAATTGAAGGAAATATTGTAGGAGGTTACATTAACACCAGTTCCATTAATCTTAGACCAAGTACTAATTAGACAAGAACATCTCTGATCATTCCCAACCAACTGACCTATGTCAATAATCCTTACTTGACCTAGGACCACACATAGGCAAACTAGCAAGAAGGGATTCCCATGTTAGGACCTTATATTGATAACTCATCATTATCCCATGACCAAGCATAAGTGCATCAGTAATCAAGACTTATCCTATTTAGTCCCCTCTACCATAATTCTTTAGAAACATTGATCCCATATCTAATCCCAATTATACAATAAAAAATTAGTGGTCAAAGATTACCATACCAAGCCCACAACCATTTGCCACTTCATCCATCATCTAGTCAACCATTCTACCTCTAGTCAAGCCATTGAACACTATCCAGGAAAAGAAGTTTAACATTGTGGAGCAATTACAAAAGATGCTAGCATATATATCCATTTTAGATTTTTTGTGCACATCTACTATTCATAAAAATGTCTTGATAGAGCTCCTTTGTAAATCCATGATTATAAATGACATATACCTTGACAAATTTCAAGCTTTGGTTGGGCATATAGCTCCAACCCAATAAGTAACCTTCAACCAAAGCACTATGTCATCCCTTGGCCCGTTGCATAATAACTCATTTTACATAAAATTTTACATAATGAGGCACAAAGTGAAATGTGTCCTCATAAATGATTGATTGGGTATAAATATAGTGTCTCTAAAGCTTATCAAGATTCTTGGGTACACTTAAGCAAATATCCAAGTAAAAACAATAACCATCAAAGCCTACAACAATGAAGAACAAGAATCACAAGGCACCCTCAGCTTACCAATTATCATTGGGTCATTGACACATGATATACTTTGCCATGTTTTAGATATCAATTTATCATATAATATGCTTTTGGGTAAACCTTGGTTAAATGACATTCATGTGATCCCATCAACATTGCACTAGTATATCAAGTTTTCTCAATCATGGATAGAGGTGACTATTCTAGGAGATTTGCATCCATATGAGCATTGCAAAAATCTAGAGGTTGAGTTCAAGAGCTAAAATTACCACTTTAGCATGATTCTAGTCACCAAGTAAGACAAAGGGAAATCCATATTTATTTACTAAAGGCCTACTACATTGACCCTGATACCCTTGATTCCTTTTCCCACATATTTCCTCCTAAAATGTCTAATCACTATACCATCTCAACTAATGGCCCAAAAGAGTATTTGATGCATGACACCTTTCACATTACAAATATTTTATATAATCCCAAGTCCTTTGTAAGACAAAAATCCAAACAACTCATGTAATGGTAAAGATAGGGCAAAGGCCAAATGCTTAGTCCAACACCTGTCACATTCATACCGGCCTCTAAGTATAGATAATACCCTCTCAAAGGTGATGAATCATGGTTATATAATAACAAATTGGTTTATTATTACAAGATATCCAAGTATCATATTCCTAATCAAATAATGGGGAATTAAGACTATGAAAGAGAAGACCTTCGATCAAATCAAAAAGGATCACTTGAGCCTATTTCTATTACTAAGTACAAAAAAATTATGGACTTGGATTTAAACCACTTGGGGGTGATACCATGTAGCTTATCATAGAAAATTCAATGACTTATCCCAAACTAATACAATTGATAATAATTCCATTTATACCCTTTGACCAATAATTCATCATAATCCATTACCATTGTATTATCCCCAACTAATAGACTAGGGCCAACAAAAATCCCACATGCCAATTGATGATTTTTAGAATGATGAAGCTTTATATGATTTTATAGGCCTTAAGAATATTGTTCTATTAAGAGACCATAAATGAAGGTTATCAATCAAACTAGATACTAAAGCCTATTTTGGATATTGGGTAAACACCCTTAGCCAAAATAAAATAAATAAAACATTGAGGTCACAAAGTGAAAACCTTTTTGAGATGTTTTTTTATCAGAAAAAGTAAAGATAAAGGCCAATCTAGTAGTGAAAACATGTTTTAGGTGAAATTAGATTGGGGAATTCAACCTTATTCAAATATAGACCATGAGACCACTAATGATGAACTTATCTATGGCTCTAAGTTTAGTCTTGATGAAAAATAGGCTTTTACATGAATCATTCAAGAAACCATTGATGATGAACTTACCGATGGGTTCAAGTTCAATATTAAAGAATGATAGGAATTTGATCACATCATTCAAAAATTTCCAACATCATTTATTACATGGTCATCCCTCCCATTGGTGGGTTTTGATTCATCATGTTTAGGATAACTTAAAGAACAAGTCCTAATAGAAGACTCTATTATTGTAAACTAGTTCAAAACTTTGCCCACTATTCTTGAAGATGTTTTAGCTCTTCTAGTGAAAGACACAACAAAGGTTAATATCAAGACTCCACAAGACCTAAAGTGAATTAAATTAGGAACATCCCTCACTGAGGAGGAATGTGAAATCCTTACATCCCTATAAAGGGAATTTATAGATATAGTTACATGGGCATATTCTAACATGTTTGGTTTAAACCCTAAATTGGTTATATACCATCTTGTGGTACATCTTCATGCCAAACTAGTGAATAAAAAGCTATGTAATGTGCATCTTTTCATTAATGTATTACTAAATAAAGATATGGATAATATTTTAAAAGTGATATATATTAGGCCAATTGATTATTCTTAATGTATTTACAGTGTAGTGCTAGTCAGTAAAAAGCTAGATGGAATCAAAATCTACACAAATTTTAGGGACATTAACAAAGATTTCCCTAAAGATGAATTTATATTACTAAAAATTGACATGATTGTTAACTCTATTATGGGATATGATATGCTTTCACTAATGGATGTATTATTAGGATATAATCAAAGTAAAATAACACTAGAATACCAACACAAGACAATGTTCACAACTCTATGGGTAACATTATATTATCAAGTTATGCTCTTTGGTCTTAAGAATGTAGGTGCCATTTATCAAATATATATGATAGTTATTATTCATGATATGATGTATGACATTATTGAATACTACATTGATGACATACTAAGAAAATCAAAGACTAGGGTCGATCATCTAGAAATATTTAGGAGGATATTTAAACAAGTGCAAGAATATAAAATTAAGCTCAACCCTAAGAAGTGTTTTTTTGGAGTCACATCAAGTAAATTTATTGGATTCATTTTGTTTCATAGGGGCATAGAAGTTGATCCTGCTAAAGGATGAGACATAAGAGAGATACTGCCAGTGACTAATTTGAAGTAGCTCTATAATTTATTGGTAAAAATCTAGTCTATTCAATGCTTCATATCTAAATTGGCCAACAAGTGTCATAAATTTACACATATAATAAATAAGGTTGTAACATTTATTTGGTATGATTATTGTCAAAAATATTTTCAATAGCTACAAAACTATCTAGCAAACCTACTAGTTTTATCGCCTCCTAGCTATTGATAATTCCTAGGGGGCCTTCTAGTTCAAAATGATGACAATGGAAAATAATGTTTAGTGTACTCTTTAAGCCATACATTAGTTGTGTATGAAAAAAATTATACTCCCACCAAAAAAATCTTGTCTAACCATGGTCTTCGCATCTTAAAAACTATGACATTACATGTTGAACAACAAGACCATGGTCATTTTAAAAGTAGATCTTCTTAGGTATTTACTATCAAAAATAGATTTAAAAGGACACAAGGATAAATGGATCATGCTTCTTATTGAGTTTTATATAGATTATGTGAACCAAAAATCTATCAAGGGGCAAGTTCTTGTAGATTAGATTGTTGAAACACCCATTATAGATACAGAGCCACTCACATATCAATTTCCCAATGGATCCATCATGACCATCACTGAAACACCTCTTGAAGAGTATAACTAAAATATATATTTTTATGGTTCATTCATAGCACATGGATTGAGGCTAGGCCTTTTGTTTATAATACCATAGGTGGATCCAATCCAAAGGTCATTTAGAATCATTTTTCCTTTTAGTAATAACATGGTTGAATATAAAGCACTCACTACAGGGATTTGACAAGTAGTACATTACAATATACATCATCTAAAGTTTTATGGTGATTCATAGTTAATCATCAATTAGGTTACATACCACTTTCATACCAAATATGATAAGTTAGTTCCATATAAGGCCATGGTCTACACTCGAACAACATATTGTTGATATCTAATTTGAACATATACCAAGGGAAAGCAACAAAAAAATAGATGCATTGGCTATCATTGGATCTTTGACTTGACAAATATATATAACCAAGGAATACCAGTTTCTCATTGAAAATTTTCTAGTCCTAGTTCATGAACCAATCATTGTTACAATGACCTATGATATTATTGGTCCCAACTCTACTTGGTATTTAGACATATAGCCTATCTTCATGATCAAGTCCTATAGTTAGCTTTATCCCATAAAAAAATAAGGTCCTTCATCCAAAATTCTAAACATTATACTGTAGTCATATAAAATGTGAAAATTTGTAGCTTGAGTGTGGCTTATGACACCCAATCCATAGGTCCATCTTGCATTCTCTCATGACACTTTTAAGCATCTTTTCATTTATTACCAATCATTCATAGGCTTTCAAGACCTTATTCCATCTTAAACAAGACCTTTTTCCATGCTTATTCCATCCCTCTAGGTCCCATACATTTAGGATAATAGCACCTAAGTTGGAATATAGCACTAAACCTTAGGGTGTCCCCTTTCTAGTGCTCCTATCCAATCACCTTTTGAGCCCAGATGACCAATTTCCCCCAATTCCTCTTCTTCATTGTGTCAACCTACTATGATTGCATTTAACCCATGATAGATAGATCTCTATAAAACCCCATTTAAATTTATTTTAGAAGGGTTGGAAATTATGTTCAAAAGCAAGAAATAATACAAGAAATAACACTAAGGCAATTTTCCCTATTCTCTACATATAGCCACAAGTTCATTGAAACCCTCACACTATTCCATAACCACCTCAATCACACCTAAATTAGCATTTTTGCATCTTCATTACACTATTACACAAAGCACATCAAGTGGGAGAACTACATATGGCTTGATCCCTCTTCAAAGTATTGGTATGTAGGCAATGTGCCCACATAAGGGGTATGTATACATGTTCAATGCATCTTACACACATTAACCCCCCCTCTTTCACTAAGTTTTCATTAAATCTCAAGCATAAGGAAGACCTATGGTTGGACATTAAATCAGATATAAAAGGAGCTTTATTGATAGTCAAAAAATTTAAATTTGATAGGTAGACTAATATAGGGATAACAGACAAAACCCATAAAACTTAGATCTCTATGACCAATTTGGACAATAGTGGTAGGACCTAGACTATAGCACCAAACCCTAAAGTGTCCTATTTTTGGTGGTCCTTTCCTTTTGCTAAATGAAACCTAGATCTTGATTTGTGAAAATGTCCTAGTCCTACACAACTAGTATTAGCTTTTGTTTCTATCATCTTAATCTAGTTTAAGCTAAGTTATATTTCTCTTCATTTATTACTATTTTTAGAAAGATTAAAATTACAATTAAATTATACAAATCAATGGCTTAATTATTATAATATTATTTACTAATTTAATTAGCTTAGACCCTTAACTAATTTAGGAATAAGACTCTAATATTCATAAAACTATTAAATCATTTGGTGAACCTAACTTACTTTGTTTGTGCATAAAAACCCTAGGGTAAATTTCTTTCTAATTTTAGAAATAATTTTCTAATTTTTTGCCTACATATTTAAATCAGAAATTCATAGTTAAATTTTAAAATTCCTTTGTAATTTTACAAATAATTTATTTAAAACCCTAGTTAAATTTACTAAGTCCTTTTACACACAAAAACCTTAGAAACCCTAGGAATAATTTATTGTTAATTTTAGAAATAATTTTTTCATTTTTTTCTTGCATATTTAAATAAAAATTTGCATCAAATTTTAAAATTCCATAGTAATTAAAAAAAACCTTCCAAACCTTAGTTGCACATACTAGGTCCTTTCAAATCAAGAATTTTCCAATATTTTTTTGATTTTTTACCTACATATTTCAATAAAAAATTCTTGTCAAAATTTAAAATTCCATAGTAATTTTACAAATATCAATTTTCAAAACCCTAGCTACATATACTAGGTCCCATTATTTTTGAGGTATCACCTTACATGTTTGTGAGCTTTGTATCATTTTTATGCACTTTTTATTTTTCTATTTTGAGGACTTTACATCTCCTATATTCAATACCTTCCTTATATATCACCTTGCTTATTACAAATTATTACAAAAAATTCAATCAATTTTCAAATTATTTTCCTACCTTAAAAATGGCCCAATACACTAGTTTTGATGAGCCCAATAAGAGAGAGCTCCAAGAATTTTTAATTAAACACTCTGATATGCAAATATGACATGATTAAAATAATACAAAAGGAACAACAAAAAGTGAGTAATGGTCAATCTTCTCAAATCATAGGACAACCAGTTGCACATGACACTACTAGGGTAACCATGTCTCAACAACCCCCTATAGTAGCCTAATCATCCTTTATGACACCACCAACTAAATGTAATACATCTTTGTCTCCTAATGTGGTAACCCTTATGTAAGAAATAAAATCTCTTCAATCTAAGGTGTTATATCTCGAGCAAGGTGCTTCAAGGCCTACACAAGCCTTGGATTATTTTTCTTTACATCATACATCAGTGGCATGTCATATTGCTTTGACACCTTTACCTCAAAATTTTGTTCAACCAAAGATCACTCTATATTATGGAAAGGGTGATATAGAGACACATTTGATATGTTTTCACATATCATGCTTAGATGATATGCCAAATGACTAGCTACTAACCAAGTTATTTCCTTAGAGTTTAAAGGATTGTGCTTTAAAATGGTTCTATAGTCTACTAAATCAGTCAACCAACACATTCAATCCTTTATTAGACATGTTCCTGTCTCATATTATCATTAAAATTGGTGATAAGGTTTCCTATACCCAAGTTACACAATAGAAACAAAGGTCAAATGAACATCTCATAGATTATGTTATTTGATATAAGACTATTTTGGATAAAATGACTAACCCCATGGCCAATCAAGAGTTATAAGATCTCTTAAAATAGAGTCTTCTACTAGATTTTCATGAATAAAAAATGTTTAAAAGATTATCTTCCTTCATTAAGTTATGTCATACACTAAAGGAAAGGGAAGTCAAACTCATTTCAATGGGCAAACTTAAGTACACAAGTACACCAAAAACAACAAACAAGAGTAACATCAAAGTCCCATACAATGTAAAGGTGAATGATATCAAAATTCAAATCAACCAAAAGTTAATACAACTTTAGATCCCCCTTAATTAATGGTTTTATCTACAATTCCTCAATGAACCCTTTCCAATCTACCTGTTTCCCCAGCCAGAGTTTTAAAGTAATTTTTATTATATAATATCATATTGCTCCATCCTATTTAGGAAGTTGATTCAATAAATCATCTTCCATGTGGATATGATTATAATTAATTTTGTAATTTTCATAGGGCACCAAGGCACATAATAAATAGTGCATCGATTTGAAACACAAGATACAAGACTTGATAGATGGAAACATTATTGATCTTGTCACTTCAGTTGAGTCTCCTCAGGAAAAGAAAACATAGGATAAAGCTTTGAAAATATTTTTAGATCCTTTCCCATAGCATTCCAAATAAGAGATAGGGACACATCAGGTTTTCATCATGCATATCATGCATATCCTCCATCAGCTACATATCAAGCACCTTCAGTTGAGTTACACCCTTTGAGCAACATGATTGGTGTATACAATTTTAGAGTTGTAGTTATACCTTTGATCTCCTTCTTAGAGAAAGAGATAGTTGAGGATGACTCAAATTATCATGCACTCTTTATTAGAGCTTACATTCATAATCATCCCATTCATAGTGTTTTCATAGGCAATGGATCTAGTGTGAACATGTGCACTATGACATTACTACAACATTTAGGATATTATGAGTAGGACATTACCCCAACAGACATAGTTATCAATGGATTCAGTGGGCATATATAGAGTTCATTAGTTGAAACTATATTTCCTCTATAGGTTGGTCCAATACATATGGACACCCCATTTATTATTATTATTATTATTCCTAGTGTATGAGTTTTTGATATGTTACTTGGTCAACCATGGATTTAGAAACTTCAAGCAGTACCTTCTATAGTTCACAAATGTGTGAAATTCATTCACACTAATTAGGTTGTTATAGTTGGTAGAGTTACATATGAGTTACCACTCCCCACTTTAGAACCATCTACTATTTTTTAGTCACCAGTTTTAGTTTTGCCACCAGATTTAGTTTTGCCACTAGTTTCAGTTTCTCCACTTGTTATAGTTCTTCATCTAGTTTATATTTAGACATAATCAAGGCCTTCCTCACTATAACAAAGAGTTTATACACTTCCATGAATGCCTCTTTTAGATAATCCATAGTTTTAGGACTCTAGATAATTACCAACTATAATTTTCACACGCATGGTAGTATCATTGAGTTCTCATGCCTCTACACATAACGCACATGTTTAAAGAGATTATCCTACTACAAGATGGGTCCCTAAGAGCCCTAAAATTTCATCCACTTCTTAGAGTTATATGGGGTCCCCGTAATTAGTTTCCACTATTGAGATTTTAGAGCATTTATAACATACACATATTTTAGAGCCACAATCTTATCCCTTTCATCATGATTCATGATCACGCACAATCCCTCTCCTTGATATAAGACACCATGATAGGGAGTCTCACATGAGACTCATTGGTTAGTATCATTTCTTCTCAGTTTTGCTTGTACATAGATTTTTTTCAATTTTTTGTACATCATCCTCTCATCATTGATTGTACATATCTTATGTCAAAAAACTAATAAAAACATTCAAATGTGTCAAAAATCTAAAAACAATACAAAATTTCAAAATACAAAAACATTCAAAAATTCAAAAACATTTCAATTTTATACATTAAGCATATCCTTGTTGATCTAATAATATCCAACACAAACCATGATATATCTTGAGATATCTTGTTGATTATCATTACTATATCATGTATTTCATAACAAAAAACACTTATAGGGCTCTTTCTTCTAAGGGAAATCATTTTAGGGTCTTCATTCCTACCCTAATAAGAGGGGACAATAAATAGGGGTTTTTCATAGAGATCAGAGCTCCTATCAGTCAAACAATTAGTTTCTAGAACACTCAATGTCAGGAATCTAGAACAACAAACATGCTCTGATGCCACTAGTTGGGATCTTGCTTCTCAGAAAAAGCACAGTATGATTACCAAGTATAAGCAATTGAATATGCGGAAATAACCAAAAACACAAGTAACTAGAATTCACCAATAGCACAGAATATGAGAGACAATACACTATCTTGTATTAACACTAACAGAAAAGAATACAACAAAGAGCCGCCACACTCTTTCACCTTACAGAGATTCGCCACACCTCAAGTGTTCAGTAATTCTTCTCACACACACTCTCCTACACAAAAGACGGTCCCAACAACCAACTCACACACAGAATTGGTGTTCACCTCACCAACCAGTCAGTAATAACCCTGCCGGTACATCAAGCACTCTATAGCACTTCAAGCTGATCTCTCATGAACCTGCAACTTGCAATTCAAAGACCAAACTTACATGTAGATCCCCAATGAACTTGCAACAACCTGCAACTCACAGATCTTACAACTAGAAGGAACTCTTCCTTTCTATCTCATGCCTTATACAATACATGCCAATGGGTCTATAAATAGATCCCTAACTCAAACAATAACTTAGACTCTTAATTTAGACAATAGTCCTCGCAGCACAAGACTCTAACTGGTCTCAACATGCAAACTCTTCGTTCACTTAACTAACTGTCCGTGAAACGAGCAGTTCTGGAACACACAGGCGACCGACGTCGGTCCCTGCCTGTCTGGTTCTGCCGACGTCGGCCGACTTCCTGCCATCGCCGGTGGCCTTCTGCACTGGTACCTGCCGACGTCGGTCCTGCTGCCGACGCCGGTTCCTGTAGAACTCAGCAACCATCTGTTCCTCAGTTTGCAAAGGTTGAAGCTTTTAGCTCCACAACCTAACAATCTCCCACTTGGAGATAAACAGCTGCAACCTGTACATGTACCTGTACACCGTCTAGTTTGTTACCTTGGCTATGTATCCATCTTCAAAATCATCCTTGAAGACCAACCACTACAAAATCCGTGGTGCAAAACCTGTCATCCAAATTCCCTACCACATCCACATCTACAACCATGTAGAAATAACCCTGAACTTGCATAGCATGTGCACCTGCTACTAGTCCCTGTAAGAATCCACTGAGCTGACCTCCAATGGTTCTCTCCCGGATTGGCTCCTAACTTGTGACAACTCCCACTGCTTGGGAAAACTCAAGTTTAGTACATATCGTGCACTCAACCTCATTATGTGAATCAAGACACCTGTTCTATGAACTGTCTAACCATCGGTGTGCTAACCGGTTCCACACAATCATCCTGAAACAAAGTCAACACATGACCTTCCATGTCTCTAGAACACACTCTTGCCAAAGAATCTTGCTGCTCCCAGATCCTCCATGACAAACACCTGAACTAGCTTTACCTTTAGTTCAGCAATCCCTGTATATGTAACCCTGCAACAAGCACATCATACAGAAAATAGGATAGTGTAGCTAATACTATCCAACCTGGTAAAGAGAAACACAATGAACAAACCTCCATTGCCCTGCAGCTAATACAAGATCAAATACCCTGATCTTCCATCTCACGTATCTATTTCCGCTCTTCTTCATCCTTAACATCCATTCATCTTTCAGTGCTTACTTCCAGCTGGCAACACTACCCAAAACACCTGTTTGGTTCTCCTCCAAGGAATCACATCCTCATTCATGCCTAGCTCCCACTGTTTACTGGATCTACCTGTTCTGCTTCTTCAATAACTCCCTGGTCCTATGCCATAAGTGAGCAACAAGTAGTGTAAAGAAGGGAAATGACGAATTTAAGAACTTACTTACATCTTCAGTCCTCCATATGGGCGCTTGAGACTCCATGACAGCTTGCTGTCCACCCAAAATTCGTCTCAGTGACCGATGCCGGTCACATCTCAGTCTACAGCCGACCGATGTCAGTTCCCTGCGACTGCCTCTCCGCCGATGTCATTTTCCCCTGGCCGACGCCGGTCTCTGTCTGCCCCGAGTCACCGACGTCGGGCTGCACATAGCCGACATCGGTCCCTGTCTAGACACCGACGCCAGTTTTCCTGCCAACGTCGGTCTCTGTGTTTTTCTTGTGAGACCTGACTTTTTCCCGCGAGCTCCTTTTGGATCAAACCCTTGTCCAAAACACCCTTGCTCTGCTTAGAATTCCCCTGCACCTTGTGCTGAACTCTGTCTGTCACTTTCTCCTTGAAAACCAAGGCTTTCCTGTTCTTGTCACTAACATCGGATTCCTCAAGAAATCTCACCTTTTTCTTCTGCATACAGAAACCACGATCCATGCCTTCCAAATTCGAAAGCATATCCTTTGACTCAAGAACCAGCATCTCCTTCATATCTATGTGACCAAGCCTATCAAGCCACATCTCCGAATCTACAGCTGAAGTAGATAACCCAAAAGAAGAATCAGTAAAACAAGTAGATAGATAAAGCGTACCTACTTTCTTACCTCTAGCGATAACAAGTGTACCCTTGGTAACCTTCCAAGAGTCCGCTGTGAGAGTTACTGTGCAACCCTCTTCACCCAAACTTCTAACAGAAATCAGATTCCACTTCAAAACTGGGACGTGCATGACCTCCTTTAACACCCATGTGTTACCTGTCTGCAGTTTCAGCTTCACTTTGCCTTTGCCAACAATCTGACAAGACTTACCATCCCCTACACAAATTTCTCCAAAATCTCCTTGGACATACTCATGAAAAAATTCCCTATGTGGGGATGCATGAAAAGAGGCACCAGAATCTAATACCCAAGATTCTACTTTATCCAAAGAACATACCAGAGCATCCTGTGCAATGTAACCTGCAGCATCTGTTTCTTCTTCATGTTCTTCATGCTGATCTATACCCGATCTGCAATCTCTCTTTAAGTGCCCTTGCTTTCCACATTTCCAGCAGGTTATTCTGCCATACCTGGACTTGGATCTCTTGCCCGTCTTCGACCTTGATCTCCCACGCTCTATCTTCTCTCTTGGCCTTCCTCTTCCTTCAACACTCAAAGCATCTCCAGATGATTCTCCTGTGCTTTTCCTGCGTATCTCTTCGTTCAAGATTACACTCACAATATCATCCACTTTTAAGACTTTTGAAGGAGACACAGTATTAGAAACTGCCATTACCATACCTTCCCAACTTTCAGGTAATGAACACAAGATTAAGAGAGCTCTTATTTCATCATCAAATACAATATTGACTGAACTTAACTGGTTTACTAAACCATGGAAATCACTAAGATGGCTATGAACAGATCCACCTTCCAACATTTGCAAATTAAATAAACGCTTCATAAGAAATACCTTATTCGAAGCTGAGGGTTTTTCATATAAATTTGCCAAAGATTCCATCAACTCCACCGTTGTCTTACACTGTGATAAGCTGGAAATCACAGATGATGCAAGACTCAATCTAACAGATCCCAGAGCCTTCCGATCAAGAACCTCCCATTCTTCATCTTTCATATCCAAGGGTTTGCTAGCAACCCCACCCAACGGTAAGTACAAATCTTTCTGATACAGATAGTCCTCAATCTGCATCCTCCATAATTGGTAGTTCTTGCCATTGAACTTCTCCATTCGTAGTTGACTACTTTCTGTCATTGCTCAACTCCCACTCAAATAGAAACCCTGTGAGTAACCTGTAATCAAAACACACTACCCAGATCTACACCAATCTATTAGTATCCCAACCAAAAGCTCTGATACCGATTGATGGTATCAAGCTTAAGAACTTACAACCAAGGCTCTGATACCAGTTGTCAGGAATCTAGAACAACAAACATGCTCTGATGCCACTAGTTGGGATCTTGCTTCTCAGAAAAAGCACAGTATGATTACCAAGTATAAGCAATTGAATATGCGGAAATAACCAAAAACACAAGTAACTAGAATTCACCAATAGCACAGAATATGAGAGACAATACACTATCTTGTATTAACACTAACAGAAAAGAATACAACAAAGAGCCGCCACACTCTTTCACCTTACAGAGATTCGCCACACCTCAAGTGTTCAGTAATTCTTCTCACACACACTCTCCTACACAAAAGACGGTCCCAACAACCAACTCACACACAGAATTGGTGTTCACCTCACCAACCAGTCAGTAATAACCCTGCTGGTACATCAAGCACTCTATAGCACTTCACGCTGATCTCTCATGAACCTGCAACTTGCAATTCAAAGACCAAACTTACATGTAGATCCCCAATGAGCTTGCAACAACCTGCAACTCACAGATCTTACAACTAGAAGGAACTCTTCCTTTCTATCTCATGCCTTATACAATACATGCCAATGGGTCTATAAATAGATCCCTAACTCAAACAATAACTTAGACTCTTAATTTAGACAATAGTCCTCGCAGCACAAGACTCTAACTGGTCTCAACATGCAAACTCTTCGTTCACTTAACTAACTGTCCGTGAAATGAGCAGTTCTAGAACACACAGGCGACCGACGTCGGTCCCTGCCTGTCTGGTTCTGCCGACGTTGGCCGACTTCCTGCCGTCGCCGGTGGCCTTCTGCACTGGTACCTGCCGGCGTCGGTCCTGCTGCCGACGCCGGTTCCTGTAGAACTCAGCAACCATCTGTTCCTCAGTTTGCAAAGGTTGAAGCTTTTAGCTCCACAACCTAACACTCAAAATAGTAATCAAAGGTCAAACTAGGCAAAATAGACCAAGAAAATAGTGATAATTATAAAACTATCACTAGTTTTAACAAAGGACAATAACACCATACATGGACAATAGTACTAGACACTAGGGTGTCTTCTTTTTTATGCTCTTGTCTAAATAGAAAAAAGCCCAAATTTTTCAAAAATATGTAGAAAGGTAAGCTCATCTATAGTTTTGCACATATAGACCAATTCAGATTCAATAGATTTAGTATAGTTTTTCTCAAAGAATCTATATACAGGGGGCATCATGCACAATATGATGGATCTCACTTTTAGTTCTAGATATGGCAGTTGGTATAGATTCTAGATCATAATCCATGTTATAGACACCAACGATTGGGGAGAATCTGCATGGTATATTAGTCATATTTTCTTTTTGAGTTTAACATATTCCCAAAGAATTCTTACTATTTTAGAGTGGCTTTCATACAAGCTTAACCTCCAAATTTTTGAGTGGCTTCTACATAAGCCTATAGCCCAGTTTTGGAGTGGCTTTCATACAAGCCTAATCTCCACCTTTTTCTTAAGTCGGCTATGATTGGTCTAGTTTCCAGTACACATTCATCTATCAACACCACATTGTTAGATTATAGAGCATTCATGGGATTTATAAGCCATCTCATATAACACATATTTATATCGATATTAGTTTATATCTTCACTTCATGGGGAAATAATGGATCCAAAGGACTAGCTAGCCTTTGTATTCTTGAGACACCTACTTAGAGGGATTGGACCCACAATTCAAATATCAATTAGCACACACATTATCATATAGCTTCACTTAGTGGGCAATGATGGATCCAAAAGGCCAGTCTTCATATTTTTGAGCCACTGTAGGGGAATTGAGAAATCAAATTCATTTATGATATTACTTTTGTTAAAACACATACCTAGCATATCTAACACATCCAACATCACTTATCATCATAATAAGTTTTGTACTCGTTCATGTATCTAGTGAGGTATATTCATTCCTTTCTCTTCCTCTCTCTCATTCCCAACTTTATACATTCTTATTTTAGATATAGTGTATCTAGTAAGAACTGATCTACTCTTTATTTTTCTCTTATAGATTCACACTTCATGATGTGCTCTCTCTACACACACCCAACATCACACAACTTCATGGACTTCACCCTTACAGGTAAGTTTAGCTTTGCTTTTTATTTTTCCTTTATCCTAGTATTTCACTTTGTTTCATCACTAGAATAAGGTGGGGGAAAATGTAGTCATATAAAATATGAAAATTTTTAGCTTGAGTGTGGCTTATGATACCCAATCCATAGGTCCATCTTACATGCTCTCATGACCCTTCTAGGCATATTTTCACTAATTCCTAGTCATCCATAGGATTTCAAGACCTCATTCCATCTTAGTTAGAACCCTTTTTCTATGTTTATTCCAACCCCCAAGTCTCATACCCTTAGTAAAATAGCACCCAAGTTGGACTATAGCATTGGACCCTAGGGTATCCCCTTTCTAGCACTCCTATCTAATCACCTTTTGAGCCTAGATGACCATTTTCCCTTGATTCCTCTTCTTCATTGTGTTGGCCTAATGTGATTGCATTTAACCCATAACCAATAGATCTATATAAAATCCCATTCAAATTTCATTTATAAGGGTTAGAAATTATATTCAAAATTAGACAAGAATATAAGCAAGACCACTAAGGCAATTTTCCCTATTATGTACATACATCTAGCCAATATAGCACAAGCTCATTCAAACCCTCACAACAATCCCTACCCACCTTAAACACACCTAGTTTAGAATTTTTGCATCTTCATTACACTATTTCATAAAGCACATCAAGTGGGAGAACTACATATGGCTTTATACCTCTTAATAGTATTGGTATGTAGGCAATGTACCCACATAAGGGGTGTGGATACACATTCAATGCATCTTATACACACTAACCCCCCCTCTTTCCTCTAGTTTGTATTTAAGTTTAAGAATAAGGAATACCAAGGTTTGGATATTAAATCATCTATACAAGGAGCTTCATTTATAAGCAAGACTTGAAATTTCATAAGTAGACTAATACAGGGACAATGGATAAAACCCAAAAAACTCAGATCTCTATGACTAGTTTGGACAATAGTGGTAGGACATGGACTATATCACCAGACCCTAAAGTGTCCTATTTTTGGTGCTCCTATCATTTTGATAAATGAAAGCTAGATATCAACTTCTATTTTAGTCATCTCAGTCTAGTTTAAGATAGGTTATATTTCTCTTCATTTATTACTATTTTTAGAAAGGTTCAAATGACAATTATATTATACAAATCAGTGGCTTAATTATTGCAATATTATTTACTAATTTAATTATCTCAAGATCTTAAATAAAATTTAAATAAATATCTAATATTCCCAAAACTATTAAATCATATATCTTTCTCAGACCAACTCTATACCACCATAGTTCTGATGGAACTCTACTTTGTTGTTTAAATTTGATAGAATTTATACTAATTTTATGGAAAGTTTAAGGAGTATGTAGAGGCTACACCAATGGGGTAGTATTGTCCAAAAATATCTTACATACTAGTTATTCTTTGCCAATGATGGATACAAATGTAGATGCATATTGAAAATGTTGTGATAAATATCAATGGCATGTTAATTTGATTCATACCTTAACCAAGACTCTAAAACCAATGTTGATACCATGGATATTCACTATATGGGGCCTTGATCTCATTGGGAAAATAAACCCCACCTCATCAAATGGCCATAAACATATCCTTACCACCATTAAACATTTCACTAAATGGGTTGAATATATACCCCTCACTTACGTGACTGGAAAGCAAATTTCAAAATTCATCTTCAACCATCTCATCTACCACTATGGTATCCCTTTTGACATTATATCTAATAATGGATGATCATTAAAGAATAAGGATGTTTAAAAGATATGTGTTAAATAAAAAAATCAAATAACACTTTTTCATGTCATATTACCCTTAAGGTAAAGGCCAGACCAAAGCATCCAATAAGACCATTATCAACATCCTTACAAACATTATCAATGATTCTGATCATGATTGGAACCTTTAGATATTTTTTGCCCTTTAGGAAAACCATATCAATCATCACACCATAATAGGAACCACTCTATACTCACTTATTTATGGTAGAAAATGTATTCTTCCCATTGAGGTCAAGTTACCTTAATTATACATCTCTTTGAAGCATGTTCTGGATGATGAATACTATTGCTTAGCTTGCATTTAAGAGCTTTAGTTACTTGATGAAAAATGCATAGATGTAATAAATAACCTTCAAGCATATCATAACCAAGTCTATGGCCACTATAATTAGCACATGAAACATATACAATTTGAACTTGGTGATCTTATACTCAAAGAAGACCAAAAAAATATCATGGCCAAAAAGAAGCATACAGTCAAGTTCAAACCCAATTGGGTTGGTCCTTTCATCATTATTGTATAATATGGTATAGGATCATAAATGATCACCACATGAGACATGGACAAAATTGATGAGCCTATGAACATTATACACCTCAAGTGGTATTATGCTTTAGTGACTCAATGTATTGTCTATGAGGACCATTTCAAGTTGTATCATATTATCAATATTCTTTTTTGTACCATACCATCCTATCATCCTACCATCCTACCATTCTACCAGCCTATCATTTTGACATTAAAACTAGTCCATCATACTATTTAATTCTATCAACCAAATCATGTTTTGATCTATCCTATCCCATTTGACCTTGGTTTATCCATTGGTTTAATGTTTTTAGCATGAAGATTCAAATCAATTTTAGTAGTTATTTTAAGAATTATAGACAAAGGTAGTATTTTGGAATAGTATAAAAAAAAATATTTGTTAGTTGCATCCTTCATTTCTTGTTCCCTTCTTATCATGTTTATTTATGTGAACCCAATTATATCCACCTATAGAGGAAAATCAATGTTTCATCGATATTGCTACTAATTATAACTACCTATGGGTAAATTAGTATCATTGATTTGATCATTTGTATCCTAGTTATAAATGACTATGGGAAAACTAGAGGTAACATTTATTTATTGTTCCTTGATGTACCATCTAATCATTCTTATGTAGTACTATGCCATCATACCAATTGTGCCAATTTTATTTGAATTAGCTACTACACTAGTAAGATTAATATTCTATTAGGTATAACTACTATGACCAAGGGACATTTTAAGACTATGTGGGTTATGCTCAATTTATGTTGAGGCTATCTCAATCCCCCTTTTGGCTATGCTCTCATTATTTTTCAAGTAAAATTTTAGTCTGACACACTCTCACCATTTTACTAGATTGAACTATTTAGTGTCTCATCATTCTCAATTGAGTTTTGACACTCAAAAAATGCCAAAAACATTTTAAATTTAATTTAGAAAAATTGAAAATATTAATCACTTATCTTCCTTAAGGATTATGGGAACCATTAATAAGTCACAAGAAATCACTTGTCACTTAGTTTTCCCATCATTTTTGGCCTTTTATCCCATGCTCTCATCATTTTTAAAGTTCATTCCTATTCTATTATCACATCTATCATTTTTTAATCATCATCAGTTTCTTCTATCCCATTTCTTACGAGAACTAAATTCAGCCCAAAGCTTTTGTTGGATCATTACATCCTTAGAATTATGTAGGCAAGTGCATATAGAGATAGTTTGGCATCCCCATTCTTTTTATTCTATTCCCCAATCATGTTTGTTTGTTAAGTCACATATTTTCTAGGGGAAATGTTCATCACTTTTTTTTGTCACATTATGTGTACTCATATTAGGACTAACTCTTGTTTATTTGTGTGCCTTTTTATTTGATTTCAACACTGTTGCCTTGATTCAATCTGTGTGCATTCATTAGGTGATTCCTTATGAATTTATAATTGAATCCATCGATATTCATGCATCTACATTTTCTTCATGGTTCTTACCATTGGCGTATTATTTTCCATCAAGTATTGGATCACAAGAGTCAGTATCTATGTATATTTTGGCCAAGTTCTCACAATTTTTTATCATGAAGCCCACCAACATATTCTACAACAAAAATCATCTTTGAGAAGTTTATATAGCAATGTAGCATTGATATCTCCTTGATAATGGCACTAACAACAATCCCAATCATATCTCAAATATAGTAATTAAATAATGAAATAATTTCACCCGTTGTTACTTCAGATGAGCATCTCCCTACTAGTAGGTTTTCCCAATTCATCTTTATCCTTTGTATCAAGTTGTCATCATCATATTTACAATCATTAACCATCAATATTATTTACCATAATCAGGGTACAATGCTTATATCCACCTTTGGGAAAACCATTATACATTGTCCCACCTATATTCTCAATAGTTCTAACCACCTTTAGGAAAGTCATTGTGTTGTTACCAATTTGAGGGTTAATGATTATAACCACCTTTGGGTAAATCATTCACTTTCCTCTACCCACTTGGGGCATGTTTTTATCTTATTTGTCTATCCTAATTGAGGCATCTCCATCTTCTCAATGATTATAACTGCCTTTGGGAAAATTATTGTGTTTTCATACCATATTTTCCATAATCATGATACAATTTTTATAACCACCTTTGGTAAAACCATTGTACACCATCCTACTTGCATTCTTAATGATTTTGGACAACTTTGGATAAATTATTATGTTATCACCCCATTATTTTTATTTGTTTGGTCCCCTCATTTCCTTCTTTCAAGGGATCATTTATTGATTCCTTTACCAATCGGTCCCTTGATGGGGTAGCTATAGTTTGTTCATCACCATTGAAATTATAAGCATAATAGGACCATTTTATTCTTTGAAAATATGTTATTATGCTTACAAATTAAAACACCTTTTAGAATAGGGGAAAATTGTAGACATCTAAAATTGGCCACCAATGGATTTTTACCCAACTTTAGACCAATTATTACCAATCATTAAACATCTAGCCCAATAATTTATAAACATCTCTAAGTTGGCTTCATCACATGCAATTAAATCAAATTCTCTGAAAAATCAATTAAATAGAGAAAATGACCAAATCATTTAATTCAAATATTTCACAAATGTTTCAAATTCATAAAAGGAATTAATTAACATGAAATATATAATAAAATCCTAATTGAATTAATCTATTATTAATTAAATTAATTATCAAAAAAGAAAATTTAAAAATCAATGAATATCCTAGGTTTTCATCATTAGTTTTTGTGAGTTGTCATTTTTGGAAAATATCCCACACATGCTTATTCCATACTAATCATGAAAATTTGACACCTTTTAATCATATTAGGATTAACTAAGCCAAGAAAGGTTAGGATTTAAATAATTACAAGTTGATTTCAAAGCATATAAAAGCAAGCCTAGAGTTCTTCATTTAGGGAGCTTGGATAGAGTAATGTTATGATGTAGGATTTGATTCACGAAGTAAATGCGTAGTGTTATAATGCTAAAATTTACCCTATCCAAGCCACTTTCAAGCCATATCAAATCCAAAACCATGAGAATGATGCCAAGATGAGATGGAGATAGCCAAGCCGCATTGATTAATACCTTTTGAGCACAATTCGAGCAAGGCAGATGAAGAAGCCTATTGGAGCATTCTAGGATTTGGATAAGAATTTGTGAATAGGTTCTTTCCATTTTTATTTATTCTTTGTTCATTTTTTTCTTTACCATTCTCCTCCCTTTAATATAGGCAAGGTAGTGTTATGAGTGTCAGTGTGTTATTGCTTTCATTTTGAGTTTATTTCATTGATTTCATTATGAAACTACCATATTATCTAACCACCCTCTTTGGATTCCTTGATCATATTTATAACCATATTTTAGGTAATGTCTACTCTATTACATTAGAAATTAATTTTGGGTATACCTTTGATACACATAATGGTGGTTATCCAATATACTCTACATAGGGTTTAAAATTCATACATGATAAGACCTTATTGATAATGATTGTTGATGACAAACCTTTTAAATTAAGTAAAATGATACATTCTGATATGGAAGGCATTCTAATAGTGGTTACTCCTACATAATGTATTCCTATTGAGAGTATACAAACTTATGACATGGGTGAGTCAAGTATAATTAATATATTATTTCCAAATGTAGATAATGCACTAAACACTAAAGTGTGCACAGATGCACATAAAAAAAGAACCATTACCAAAGGAACCAATAATAATAAAAATTCAAGTACCTCCAATATTTAAACTTCATTTATTGGTTAATATGGAGTAACAAGATGTTCATGTTTTATATTCCTATGACAATGATGATGATCTAGCCCATGACATGATGATTGAGACATTATGAAAACTTAATTTTGATTCACTTGAGTATATTTCACATAACTTATATTAGCCTATAGGTCCCAATACATATAAAATAGAATCACGTATAGAGGATATGAAACAAAATCAAGATAAGGGCGAATAAAAAATGGTAGACAGATATGCAAATGAATGTGATTCCATACACCCCTCTTGGATTCACACATTAAATCAACCATATAAGGGTAAAATTTAGATACATCATGTAAATAATGTGGATTTCTCTCATAATACTCCACAATATATTCTATATATCATAACAAACTAGGATATTATGGATATGATAATTTCCATGTTACTTTAACATCACATGATATATTTATCTTATAATAGATAGATCAAGTAATAGAATTGTTATTAACTGAGGTTTACCATAGTATAGTTATCATCATATAAATGGCCATCATGTAAGTAACTAGTAGACATTGAAAAACTATATTGATAAATATAAGAGTGAAGGTCACATAAAAATTGCTCTCAGGACGAGAAAAAGGAAAAATACTTCAAAATATTCACATGAAAACCATCCTAAAAACTAATTAAGGAATGAAGATCCAATGATCAACATCTCAAGTTTGATAGGAACACTTGGGATACATACATTCATTCAACAATTGGGACACAACACAACACAACTAACATGGTCTACAATAATGCCAAAATATCTTGGGTATATTTACCTACCAGTAGCTTGTGGACCATAGGTGATCCCCACAATAATATAGATATTCGATCAAGATGCACATTTGAAATTCAAATTTGGAAAACATTAATTCATTAATTAGAATGAAACACTACATAAATGTAGATATGTGTATCATCTTTATTGTTATGGATATGGAGATTTACTTAGACCATGATGTATATGGCCACCTTCCCCACCAATAGGTTCTAGAATTATATTACAAAAAAAATGAAAGAGGTGGTCATGTGTCACTATAAACAAAAAAATAAAAATGCCTCAAGTTATCCTACACTTTTTGATGAATAATACATCCTCAATTATTCCTCTCAAGTGTTATAAAAATACCAAAAAATCTCAAAAACTTCAAAAATCCAAAAATATGTTCAATATTTACATGTTATATTGCCCCCTTGGCATTTATGCTATTGGTTCCATGTTGATATGGCATATCAATATTTTCTATATAAACATGTGTTTAACCCATATTTTAAGTGTGATATAGGCATACATATATACATGATCTATACACTTTTAGATGTTAGGTTTTCAACTTTTCCCTTGACTCACATCGCTAGGCCATTAGGGGCATCCACCTCTATAATCATGATACATCAATGTTATACCATGGTACGATCACTTTGTATTATCATGTTTGAGCTCATATATGTACTTAAACATGTATTGATTCATCCTTATATCTTTTTTAGTGTACTTGATATGTTATATACTTGATATTTTTTCTAACACATAAATCCAAGGAATAGTATGACATGTTTAGCCTAGTTTCTTATGATTTCATTTATGCACTTCCTTGAGAGTCTTACCTTGTTATTATATTAATTTTTTCATCATTTAAATATTATCCACTTTTTTTGGCCCTTGTGACTTTATTTTCCTCTTTTAAACTTGAATATGTTAGTGTTTTTTGTATGTTGATATTTCAAAATGTCATTATTACTTTTATGCACATCTGACTAAGTCACATCCCTTAGTTTGTGCATCATTTAAACATGACACTTATTTGAGGTATCCTTAGAAAATTTTATTTTTATTTCCTTGGCTATTCTTTTGTGTGTGATTTATTTCTTATTTATCTTGTATTATTACTATCTAGACGTTTCCATGATCTACATCATACATATTACAACTTGGTGTGATCACATTCTTTGTGTTTTGATGATTTATCTACCTATACATGTTCCTTATATATGATACAAGGTCAATTCATAGATTACATGGTTATATTATACTTTTTAGTTAAGTTAAATACTATTTTATACTTTCATTCACCTTAAAATGGGGGGATATCAATGGGGGCATGCCCTAGAGGTATTACTTCCACATTACTTCACAGATTCAGATTGTAGTGGTGGCATGTTTTTAAAACATGTTCTCCACATTTATCATAGTTTTAAATATATAGTGTGTGAATGATTTGGAAACATGTTCTCCAAAATTATTCATTATGCAAAATCTTATATTATAGTGGGGTCATGTTTTGGAAATATGTTCTCTACATTGACACTTATATCAAGTTTTAGATTTTCTTCACATTAACACATATTAGTTTTTGAGATTTCTCTACATTAGCACTTATACTAGTTATAAAATTTATATTGTATTAGGGGGAATTATTTGGAAACATGTTTTAAATACATACACCAATTTTAGTTTTAGATCATAATAAGGGCATGTATTGTAAACATGCTTTCCACACTTACATAATTTCAAATTGGCCAAAATTCATAGTTATATAATTTAGATACACATTTTTGGAAGAATTATATACATCATCGCCATTATTATACACACTTTTATCATGAGGAATACCTAAGTGCATATGATTTAAAATGTACAACCAATATTGAAAATTAAAAAAAAAAGTTTCTAAACACTTTCAGGAACTGTCATCACCTACCAAGTTGGAATTTTATGGACTATATTGAGATAATATATTACAATAGTTAGATCCATTTTTGGTATGGTTGATGTGATTAAATCAATATATATTCCAAGTTTATAGGTTGGAATTTATTACATTATCCAACCTCACCATATATATGGTATGATTTGACTTGGTTCAATCACACTCACTAGTTTATAAGTATGATTGGGTTGTATATTTGAGTTAATCTCAAATATCAAGTGTATACTTTCCTTTTCTCCAAATTTAAGGGCACGTGTCCTCATAGATCTCTATACCTCTTTAGATATATGCACTTTATATATTTTACCGTTGTCCTAATCTCATTTTTAGTGATTCATAAGGATATTTATTTTAAAATCAAATTTACACAAGGTAAGGAAGTTGCATCAATACACATGTGTACTCATAAACATTGATATCTTTAAATTTCCATTATTTTCAATGATTTTTTATTTTATATTATATGCACTAATTATATACTATAACATGCTCTTGGTTTTAGGTCAGTCACTAGAAAAGCACTCAACTTGGAATCAAGAAAAGACAAGGTGTGTTATACACACCTAGGTATTCTATCATTTTACTTTAAACTATAGAATTAATTACTTGATTAAAGGGGAAAGTAGACACTATTTATAAATTATATAACACCTTATTCTTATACACTTAATAAATACATATCATGGATGTACTTCAACTCATAGACCTTTCCCATTGCTAAAATATTGCATACAATATCTCTTTGTGTTTAATTTTTTATCTCTTAGTTTAATCAATGTTATTCCAAGGGACCAATAGTTATATCTTTACCATAATGTTATAAACCTACTTATATTCCATCTCTACAAGTTATAGACCTATACCTATTTTATATCTTCCTAGACACTCACATCCAAATCATATGCCTACATCTATGCAAGTATCATATTATAGCACAAGTGTCTAGTTCCCTAAGGTCATCTAATTTGAAAATGAAATGTACTAATATGGTCAACCTATGTTCTTTAATGTGAGATATTCTCAAAAGGGATTGATATAAATATAAGACTAATACTCATCCATTCTTCACTTGGCAACTTCTTACCTACCCATAAGGAAAGCTATCAAAAATACTGAATCAAGCACTCAAATGAGAAAAAATTATCTGTAAATAGGATAAAATAGATAATTTTTTCTCATTTGAGTGCTTGATTCAGTATTTTTGATAGATTTCCTTATGGGTAGGTAAGAAGTTGCCAAGTGAAGAATGGATGAGTATTAGTCTTATATTTATATCAATCCCTTTTGAGAATATCTCACATTAAAGCACATAGGTTGACCATATTAGTACATTTCATATATTTGTGTGTGTGTGTGTGTGTGTGTGTGTGTGTGTGTGTGTGTGTGTGTGTGTGTGTGTGTGTGTGTGTGTGTGTGTGTGTGTGTGTGTGTGTGTGTGTGTGTGTGTGTGTGTGTCTAAGGTCATGTTCAAATTATGGATATGTAGGAGACATTCATTAATAGATGGTTCTATAGGATATCTTGACACTATATGCCTATTAACTCATTTTTCCCATAACCTTTATGAAGATGAAGAACTATGTTTTTTCTATTTCATGAGAAGTGAAATTCCATGACCTAATCTAAATGTACCATAGTGAAGGTGACACAGAATATATAAGCATCTAATTTGTCACATTTAGTTTAAATATGTATTCCATATTGGACACCTACATCCAAGTTAAATAGTAGCATCAATGCAATTGTCTCAAATCAACATAAGTGTCCATGGCTCTAAAGGTATAATTTATAAAATTAGTGATTGATCTAGAATATAGATCCAACATAATTTATAACTATTCTAGACCAAAATATATTTTAGTATAATAACCAACTAAGCATCTTGTTTTCATTACCATTTTAATATCGAGAATAGTGGTATTTTCTATCTTTATCATCTTATTATAGAAAAATAGTATATATTCACTCTAAGTTTCACAAATAATTGGCCTACTTTAGATATAGTCTACCATCCTTATGCCATAGGATATCTCTACCTTTTTAACCCTATATTTCTCATATCTATATTTTATGGTTAATCAAGGACTTGTATAATGTTTTAAAGGTTGAATTGTGGTCTGATAGGACCAGAATTAAGTCTTCTCTAGGTAATCCACATATCATATAGAGTATGGACAAGATCATATCTTCCATATAAATGTGAGAATCCCTACATCATAATTCATGAAGGATTATAAACTAGTTAATAACAAGATAATTTTACCTTCTAGACATGATTTAATTATAATAAAAAATTGATGCAATCTTTACACACTTTATTAAACTTTAGGGAGTGGTCAAATGCTGGTTTAAAAAGAGAACCAAAACCAAATCCTTTAAAATCTCTTATTTTGTCTATATTGGGGACAACGATTGTGAAAATAAGGTTCAATATGGAAAATTTGAAGCCATTTTTCTAGGACACTTCTAAATTTATGAAATCTTGGGTAAGAATGTATTCCACCTAGGGTGTCTAACTAGTGAGAATGTTCCATTGCTTGCCAATGGAAATTTCTTCAAGCATTACTTAAAATATTGAGTTATCTTGGTGTGATCATGTAAATAATTTCATTTTTATTTATTTCCTTCCATTCCTTGTTTTCCTTTTTCATTGGTAGTGTTGGTTGTTTTCTTGCTTTCTTGCTTTGTCTTTTGGCTTTTGTGGTTAGGTTTGTCTCAAGTATTTTGACTTGTGGTTCCATGTTGATCACTAAAAATGATGAATGAAATGTTTTTAAGTAAAACATTTGGAGTTTTGGTAAAATAATATTCCTTAACTTTTTCATGGCACTAGATTTGATTTTGAGTCAATTTTGATAAATTTGACTATTTTGTGTGTTCTAAATTAACTCTTATTTTGGTAAGTTTTAAATAAGTTATTCAACCACTAAAGACATTCTATTTAAACCAATAAATAATTTCATATCTTATATAGTTACTAAATATTTGGGGTGAACATTTTGTGGTGAAAATATAGGGTGAAAAATATAAATTTATACCTTTCATTTTTTGTAGTTATTCCCAACCTAGAACTAAAAAAATAAAAATTAATAGAAAAGAGAAAATAAAAATAGAAAAGAAAATAAATATTAGAAATAATAAATTTTGGGTGATCTAAGCAATCTCTCTGAGGGATATGTATGCTTGGTTGACACTAAATCAATACATCTAGTGAGATCATAGTTAACTCTATTGAGGTTATGGACATCTTGATAGAAGTGTAACAATGTCTAGGAAAATGTCTTTAAGGTAGGACTCACCAGCTTGATGGTTGGAACTATAATGATTAATACTTGTGGGTCTTATGAAATGATAAATTAAATCATCTTGAACATACCAGGTCAATAGAGATATTATATGTCATCTAATAACTTCTACCATATTTTCCTTTCCTAAATTCATTTGTCTTCCATATATTGTTTTGGCCATAAATTCTAGGTTCATTAAATTTATCTTTGTTCTAAAATACTTAGGAGTATTTTCAAGAAGAGTCTACATTTTTTTAATTATAAATCATGTCCAAAATTCATCATGAAATCGTGGAACCTCTTTTTGATTTGGAGTTTAGTCTATTAATTCAATCAAGTTTATTTCTTGTGCATGTAGTGATTATGAGTATAATTCAAAAGAGTCTTTGGGGTATGCTAAAATAATCTTGATTAAGATTTATTTGATATTATTACCAAGTTTGAAACATAAATATTTATATTATGTACTTGGTATAAAGATTACATCTTGGACTTCATTATTCTAATTATTTGAAATTACTTAAGTCTCATAAGTCTTGGTCACCTTGCTTCATGTTTTGAAATGCATTAGAATTTCCATTTCTAGACCATTTAGCCTTAAATTTATGAAAATTATTTGACCATTTTAGAGTTCCCATATATTTTCCTTAAATTATTTGGTCTAATATTTCTTCCTCTTGAGTTAAGTGGACTAAGGGTTTGTATCACTTCAATTTTATGACTTAGTTATTTCATTTAAATAGAATAAAGTAGATTCAAGATCATAAAAGTGCATGCTTTTATTCATTTAATTTGACTACATTTTATCCTTTTGGTATATTATATATCCATTTTTGGAAAAAAATCATATTAAAATTTTAATGATTACTATCCCTTTTATATACTAATGGTCACTACTTTTTCCCCTAAGCCCAAATAAATAAGGTGATGCCTCTTGTCACTCTCTTGTTTCATCATGAGCTTTAGGTACTTAATCAATTTTAAGTTTTCAAGTAGATCCCCAAAGAAGTGAGATGTATCCATGTGTTTCCATCATATCACCCCACTTCCTTATGTCTTCTTAGCTTTTTTTAGGCATCCACCCTTGTAGATGAGTGAGATATTGACAAATGTCATGATCTAGGCTCCCCCACTTCATTAAACCTTATATATCTATGAGATCATACCAAAGATCATACAGGTGCAATGGATCATGCCACATGGCACAGTCATACTTCATCATGGCCCCAAGATACGTTGTGCACTTCTAATCTATAACTAAGATCATAGGTACCTAAGATGTTGTCACATGTCATAATCATGTCTCCCTTAATACCTAGGAGTAGTCTATATATTTCTAAGATCTTTTAAAGGTCATAAGTGAGTGATATACTAACATTTATAATGATATAATATCACTAGGATAATAATAATAATAATAATAATAATAATAATAATAATAATAATAATAATAATAATAATAATAATTAGTCGAGTTAGATCCTCCAATAAAGCCTAGATAAGCATGGATACACTATATGGCACAACCATGCTAATTGGAGTACATGTTGGGCATCCTAGTCAATAATATATGTACTTAAATTTGACAACCATATTTCCCATAAAAATAAACAAAATTTAAAATGGACTTGGGATTCTGTGAGTTGTTTAATTGTTTTAGGGTTCCTTTTATATAACTTTTCTTTGACAATTTGTCTTGGTTATACTTTGGTTTGATTTAAAATGACTATGTATCTAGGTGGTTTTATTATTTTATTTAGTCACTTTCTAGATAATGGGTTAAATTTATAGAGTTAGACAAAATGGTTGTTTGTATTTACAAACTTGTTCCCTTTTGTCTTTAATTTTGATTTTACATTAGTCATTTATATTTGAAAATATGAAAACTAACGACTACTGTTTTATCAGCTAAAAACTATTTCCTTCCCTCACTGGCTCCTATGTAAATGTAGAATTATTGCATGTCACTATCTCACTTCATCAATACCTTCAAACTTAAAATATTATTATTTTACTTCTTGGATGAATAAGATGAGGATGCATGTAAATATATTACCAACCCACATCCCTGTGTCCTCTTCACTTTTATGTCAAGACTTTCAAGATCTAGACGAGTGGGATGTGTACATGTGTCAATATCCAAAACTAACATTCATACATGATTCTAAGTCATTTATATAATAACCATAAACTAAAGAATAAGTGAGATGATTCCACTTGTCATGATCCTATTTCCCTATGTCCCCATGGTGATCCATTCACATTAAATTCTTAGATGAGCTCTTGGGTTAGTGAGGTGATACTACATGGTGAGATCTCATCTCATTGGAATAAAAATTAAAAAAACATAATTAGATTCCTAGTCAAGTATTTTAATAAATATAATATGTAACATATCATGAGCATATAGATAGAGGACACTTTGCCATCTTAGTCGACATCATATGAACCTAAATTTGATGGTTGTCTATCCTATTACAATTGTCTGACCTAAAAATAGAATTGAATCCTTATAATTTATTTAGTTATTTTTAGGGTTTATTTTTTATATTTTCCTTATGAATTTTTTTCCCTTTTACTCCCTTTAAAATTATTTGACTGATTGTGTATATTACTTCATTATTGGAAATTAGTCATGTTATTTTTAATTGGACTAAATTGGCTAAGGGTTTGATTGAAATAAGAAATTTTATTCAATAAATCCATCTAAGACTATAACATTTATATTTTGGTTTGGGTTAAAATGGATATCATTTTTAATATTAGATATTTCATCTTAGTCAATTTTTTTATATAATGGACTATATAGACACTAGAAAACTGTACACATGGTCTTAGTTATCAAAATCCCTTGGGCTTCTCTTTAAACTCTTTAAACTACACCTACAAGGTTGAAAAATAAACCTAAAATAACCCACTTACCTAACCTAGAGTCATGTTATCCACTCGACTAACTTAATTCACTTTTTCACCATTTTAACCCACCTTTTCCCTAAGTGCTCGACTGACAATGGTCAAGGTGATCGGTGATGCTCACCCTGAATGGTGATGGTTAAGTTGCACTAACTAGAATTTTAGCATGTGAAACACTAATTGATTATCTAAATATAGCTCATATAAATATTTTTATGATCCTTTGCATGGATAAATTATATTTAGATGGTCTAGTTACACCTTTACTTCTACTTCTTGCTTGTGCCTATAAGAGAGAGAGAGAGGCTTGGGAGGCCAAATCCATCTGCAATTGTTATCAAGAGATTTGTGTATCCAAAATATATTTTGTATTTCAATCAACATCATCAAAATTTTCAACTTCCATAATCCATCTTATTGGGAGCTAACTCACCATCACCTCTCAACCAAGATTTTAGGTACTGTTACTCTGTCAAAATCAGCCTAGTTCCACCAACTAGAAATTTAGATTGACTATCCACCCAACTAACTTATGATAAGATGAGTATTTTATTTCAAGTATCTACTTATCATATTTATGTTTCAATATCATCTTATCCCTTATGTACCTCTCAAAATTTACCTATTGAATCCCATAAATCAACAATACCAACCCTAATTCCACTCCCAGTTCCACTAATAGGGAATAGGTGGTGGTTACCTAATCAATGATAGCCTCCACTAGTAATGATTATATGATTGACAATGATTTTCCTCAAATTGTGATGGTTAGATGACCAATGATGGTTACTTATAGCACTAAAAAATATCAAGTTAATTCCACCTACCTACACCTGACCAAATCTAGTTTTTTGTGTCCCTACCTATTCATAGGCTTATTTTAGATTTTTTTAAGCATACCCTAACCCCTCAACACTATTAATAATTAGTTTATCACTAATTAGATCATTTTTAGTCTATTTTATTAACAATCATTCCTGTGTTTAGTTTCAATTCCTTTTATTATTGATGTAAGTACCTTCTTTCTAGTTTTGTGAAATTAATTATTTAAAACATGTGGATTGATAACCCCTAAGGAATCTCTTGCTCCTGAGATCTACTTATCACTAGTAAATCCATCCAACTATTTGTTTAATGAGCAAGTTTATTTTAGTGATTCCTTATTGCTAGGTCTTCCTCCCAAGCCAAAGATGAGCTCTCACAATCATTTGGGTTTAGTGTGCATATAACCAAATAAGTTTTTCACCATACCCATGATGATTTTACTTTATCTCTTTCTTATAAGTTAAGTGAAAATTTACATGAAACATTCTAGCATGTCTGGTGGGACCTAGAGTCTTTACTCATGTTTTCTTTGCATCTATATGCTCTTCTCTCTATTTGTGCTCATAATTGAAATTGAAATCTCTTTTGGGCATAAAATGAACTTCATCTATTTCTTAATTTTAACATTAGTTCACTTTGAATTAAAGAACATTAATCTTATTGTAGCACCACTTTTATTGTTTACACTAGCCAAACCACTTTCATTAATCAAACATCAAAATAATTTTAGACAAAGCCTGACTAGGATTTCATCACCTAGTAGTCACCTTACCCATTTCTAGAAATCCTACTTGGAGGTCATTACCAAGGGGAGAACCAACTCAACTCTCTAGTTGAGTATAAACTTTGGGTATCAATATATATTGGCTAAGCATCCAACACCCTTATCATTATGAGACTGTGAAGTGAGGGGTCAGGCCCCAATACCAAGCCACATATTGATTCTAATACAAATTCTTTTGAACACTTAAACAACCTAAAACCAACAATAGACTAATTTTATAGTACCTGATATACAAGCTAACTTATATCACATAAATTAAAGCATAAGCCAAAATTGAGATTAAAACTAACCTCTAGGCTTAGCGTACTTCATAGTGTATCTATTGATTGTCTTGATCATTTTATTGTCTTCTTCTTGTTTGAGTGGTGATTTTGTTCTTGTTTTCTCTCCCCCTTTCTTATATATTTCTCACTCACTAACAATGAAGAGACCTAGTAGAGCAGAACACATCACTTAAATCAACCTCTTCTACCTCCTCATCTATGGAGTACATATTTGATGCCAAAGATTAACCTCATCCATTCAGAAGCCCTAATTTTCATCCAATATTTCCTCAAGGAGACATGGATTTTACCACTTTTTTAGACAATAATCTAGTTTCCCTTTAACACTACCTTAACACCTCCCCTCACCATATCCCAATTTCAAATCAACCTCAATATCCTCCTTATGGCATGCCATCCCACCTTATGAAGGGTATCCCTATTTCCATGTTTACCACCCAACTTTAGACCACCCAATCATCTTCATCTACTAACCCCTTTGACACCATAGCTGAAAACCAACCTATCCAACCAATCACTACCATTACACCTTTTACCCATATTAGTGACTCTTCTACCTTGTGAACAACCTAAACATTAACCCATCATGTTCCACTTATTATTGGAGTATCTACCACTAGCACTACCAACCTCTCCTCTATCAAACCTAAACCATTGGTCAATATGCCTTTGCTAAGCTGAGGGGTATCTATCCCTTCCACATCACCACTTATTGGCACAAAGGTCACTACCTCACCTCTTATCACCAACCCAACTACGACCCATACCTAACATGTAGGAATCCCTCAACATGTATTTATCATACCCAACCTTGGTTACATCCCTAATACATAAGGGTATGTACCCATTACCCAACCACCATAATCTACCTACCCTTACATACCACCTACCCAACATTTAGCATCCACATTCTGAAATGTGACAATCTCTTAACCATCCGACTACCAATATGTTACCTAGCCTCAACCATATTATCAACCTTACAATCCTTTTGGTGCACCACCTCAAATTGACTTAATGAAGATGCTCATAGACAAGATGACAAACCTTGAGTCATCCATTTTGAGGGCTCATAACATCCTATCCTATTATCAGATTTGTAACAAACCTATTCATCTTTTTACCACCATTAGACCTTACCCTCCTCAATGGGAGCTTCTAAAATTCACCAAATTTTAGAGCAAAAAAGAACCCCAACAACACCTTAGGGATTTTTAGGTGTGCATGTTACATGATTGCTTATTATTATTCCCTTCTCTTTCAAACCTTCCCCATGTCTTTATATATCATACCATTAAAATGGTATATATCCCTCGCCAAGCATTCCATCTCTTACTTCACCTAACTAGCACAAGTCTTCTTAGATCACTTTTCCATTAACATTTCCAAGAAGGTCTCTATCATTGACTTCTATTATATCAATAAATTTGATGATGAATCCATTTATGACTTTGTTGCTCATTGGAGAAGCTTGATTAATCATCTTTCATTTTCCTTGACTCAACCTGAACTTATAGAACTTTTGGTTCGAGCTTGTGCTAAACATATATTATCTACACTATGTCTCCAAAGCTTCAAAAATTTTGATGAAGCTTTTACCATGGCATGTAATCTATATATCTAGGCCATATATGAGGATAAATTGAATTTATGAAACAATAACTCTACCTTCAAGACCAATGAAACCTCTTCCTCTAAACTAGGCAACCAAGCCAATACTAAAACCAAGGGTAAGGGAACTGCAGATGCAGTTGTCCTTAAAATTGTCCCTCCACCCAATATCAATCAATAAAATTATTTGAACCAAAACACAAGGAACCCAAACTTAAGAAACTAAAAGTAATTCACTCCACTTGGATAATATTATACCTTAGTTTTGAAGAAGCTACTAAACGCTAACCTTATACAACTTCCACCCATCAAACCTATTTGGTAAAATGAGAATGACCTTTGTGTTTTCATCAAGTAATTGGACACTACATTATCTAATTTAATACTTTCAATAATGTTGTTTCGAATCTTATCGATAAGGGGGAACACATGTTGGACAATCCTAATGCCACTCAAAATCAAGCTCTTGACATCTTCAAGAAACCTTTTCCCAACCATGCCCCTATTACAACTAAGGAAACATAAGTTGAATATTCTCATGATGCCCACATGATCAATATGGTCTTTAACACACTTGTCTATGTGGAGCCTATCATCAAACCTACCTATTTCTCTCCAACTTCAGCTATCAAAGCGAAATAATCATCTTCTCTTCCTTTGGAAGCACAAAGTGAGGATGTTCCTTTTTCCTTGGCTATACTCATAGAGGCATTAGAATCATCAATCACCCATTTTGATATCCAACCCAAAAAAATAATTATTATTAACCTACCATCTCCCCTAACTATAAATCAAGCCACAACTATGGACATCATGCTTAGGGGAGCAACTTTTTCATAAACACCCCTCATAGAAAAACCACCCAACCCAGACTTACCTCCCTTTATTGAGGAAATAGATGAGGCTATCAACCTTCCTCTTCAACCCATAGGTGTATCCTTTGTACTCATTACCCAGGGCACAAAATTAGCATATAGACCTTTTTGTAAACTCATTCAAAAGTTAGGTATGGTCAAAAAACCAAACATAGATCAAGCCAATTTTTGGCAACACCTATGGCTCACTTACATCAACAAACCTGAACCTTATAGCATGCCTCTAACCAACCAATCCATCAATTATCCACTACCTCTTAAACTAATCAAAACTTTGACTAACCCCTCACCTTCTTAGTCAACCCAAATAACTACCTTTCTAACCACCACATCACCAACCAAGGGGATGAAAATATTGAAGGGCCACATGATTAAGACTCTACCTCCCTCTACTTTTCCCTCTTTCTTAGTGTCTCACCCTTCCACATTGCTTAAAAAGCAAACCCTATTTAACATATGCCACCCACTACCATTGGTTATTCTAACCCACTTATTATTTGATGCATTGGTCCTTCCTAGATTACCAATATCCAAACCTTTAAATTCATCCACCCTAACTACCAACATACCCATACCAAAACCATCAACCAAAAACACCACTTTACCCAAACCATCTCTCACCAAACCTATTTCCACCAACATGCCCCTCTTACCAGCCATAACCATGATCCCTAAACCTTTCTTACCTCTATAAAAATACTACAATAACATTCTTCAAATATTATTATAGACCTCGTATGTCACATTACCTCCTATCATACTTTTTTATCATCTTAGATCGAACCTAGCTTGATATAATGACTATCAAATATGATCCTATCATAGGGCACCTAGGTATGACAAAGAGGATTGAAAATATCTCTAGGCCATTATCTAAAAAATCTATGATGAGGATGATATTGTACTAAATGAACTTCCATCCATTCCTATACTAATACACCAAATAACTAGATGCCAACATATTCCTACTCCTCCACTCTCACTTCAGAGTGACCTAGAGCCTACCCAACCTCATATCCCACCTTTCCCCTCTATCCATACCATTAATATGGTCACATAAACACAAAAAAATGATAAACAGAAGGCCAAAGTGTCCATTCCATGGACATTCCCACCAACTCATCCTCAACCAAACCATATCCAAACCTCTACATTTGTAGCTATGCCCAAAGTTACCATCTTAGACAACTTAGTGGTTAACCCCTTTGAATCCATCAAGAGGGTCATTCTTAAACAACTTCACTAGATCCTAACTAATATGAGCCTTTATAAACTCATTTACACCTCACTTAAAAAATTTTAGGCCATGATTGAGTCTATGTAGGCCATTAAAGTTATACCAGGGGATTCTTGACCTATAGAGGACTTCATAGGTGCTCTCCAACTCTCTACCCTTGTTACGTCTAAGTACTCAAATATACCTTATATACATCCTAATGACCTAGATCCCCCTCTTTTCATTACAACCTATATGAACCAAACTCACATCAAATGGGTTATGATCGATGAGGGAGCTAGTATCAACATCATCTCTTCCCATGCCTATGACCAACTCAAGCTACTAGACAATGTCATATCCAAAACTTTAGAAATCCTTAGATCCTTTAATGACACTATGACCACTAACCTAGGAACCTTCATCCTTCACATTTATCTAGGACCTAGGATTCTCCCCAGACTATTCTATGTGGTTGAAGGTGAATTATAGTATAATATTTTGCTAGGGAGACCTTGGATTTGTGCCCTAAGTTGTGTACCTTCCACCCTCTATCATTATGTCATGTTTGAACATAAAGGTCAAGTTATTACCATACAAGTTGACCCTATCCATTTTTTAACATGAAATATGACCTACCAACCTAATGATGTTTTCCTACCTCAATCCAAAGCACCACAAATAACCATCACCAAACCCTCACTCATGAAAGCCAAAGCCATTGCTTCCACTTCCACTGAATCATCTACCAATTCATCTATTCCCATGAACTAGATACATGTCACTGATCCTTTGGAACCCACTTTTCAATGACTTACCCTTAGAGAATACCACCTCCTCATCCTTGGCACCTTCCAAATACCCCAAGAATATGGAAAGCTTAATAACTAACTAGGTTATGAACCCAACATTGGCACCATTACCCCATTGGGGCCTTCAAGCTATCAAACCCACTTTATCTATTAGGGAATTGACAAGCCACTTAATGATAACACCACTACCTCTCCACCTCATCTATTTATCTCTAACTTCTCTTACTTATAAAACCCAAACATTGTCAAGTTATACCTTGATAGATGTGCCTAGAAAGGATTTGGCTTAAGATGGTATGAGCATAACCCACATAAATTGATCTCAATTCAGACCCACAAACCTCATGATAAGCATGGCCTTGGGTTTGCTCTACTTAATAATAAGAAATACAAATAACCTATCAATACCATTGTTGAAGAAGAGACCCCTTGCTCACCAATACCCCCTCCACCTAAGTGTGAGGATGAGTACACCATCCCACCTAACATTTTTTCATCAACATGATTAACCTCAACCCCTTAACTTATCAAACACAAGGGACACCCATATCCATTCCTTTAATCCATCTTGAACTAGTGAGAGAAGACTCTCTTACCATTCACACTGTCTAGTGTTAGGATGATGATTCTATTCTCACCTACCTTGGTGTGCCTGATTATTCCATCCAAAAATAATTATTACTAGAGACCTCAACAATGTTGAATGGACCCACCATAGATATTGAAATAGGCACTTTAGACAACCCCTATATTGTCAAACTAGCCCAAACTCTCACCCCTAAGGAACTATAGAATTTATCTACCTTTGTCCAAGATTATATTATTATATTCACCTGGTCATATGCCATCATGCCAAGTATTGACCCAAATATTACCACCCACAACATTATGACTAATCAAGATGCCAAGCCTATCAAATATAAACTCCACTGAATGCATCTTTTCATATCTCTCCTTATTAAAGAATAACTTCAATGCCTCTTTTCTATCAACTTCATTCAACCCATTGATTATCCTCAGTGGGTTTTGAACATCATGCCTATCACTAAATACATAGGGGGACTATGTATTTGTGTGGATTTTCATGACCTAAACCTTACCTACAAAAAGTATGGCTTTCCTCTACCTATAAATGACCAACTTATTGATCTTATAGTAGGCCAGAAGATGTTATAATTCATAAATGGATTCTTAGGTTATAATCAAATTCTGATTGCCCCTAGAGATCAACATAAGACTACTTTTATCACCCCATGGGGAAATTTATATTATAGATTCATGCCCTTTGGTCTTAATAACATTGATGTAACCAACCAATATGACATGATCTAAATTTTCCATTCACGTATCCATAAAATCATTGTATACTATGTGGATGACCTTATCAAGAAGTCTAAACTTCGTAAACACCACTTATCCATTCTCAATATTATCTTTGAGTGAGTTATCCATTATCATGTCCACCTCAATCCCAAAAAATGTATTTTTGGGGTCTTTTTAGGCAAACTCCTTGGCTTCATCATTTCCCTTTGAGGAATTGAGGTTGACTAAGATAAAATCAAATCCATCCTCAATATGCTACCTCTAACTAATCTTAAGCAACTCCATAATTTATAAGGTAAGCTCCAATCTATTTGTTGTTTTATCTCCCAACTCTTTGATCAATGTCAACCATTCTACCACCTCTTAAAAAAAGACATCTCTTTTAAGTGGAATGTTGATTTTTAAAAGGCCTTTGATGCACTCAAAGAGTAAATTATATCTCCACATATCCTCACACCTCCTAAGGATGACCAACCTTTCTACCTATATATCTCTACCACCAACCATTCCCTAGGGGAAATGCTTTCCCATCGGGATAAACTACATAAAGAACAAGTTTTCTATTACATAATATGCACTCTTGTAGACTAAAAAAACTGGTATACATGTACCAATAAACTATGCTTGACTCTAGTCCTTATGGCTACCAAACTTCACCACTACCTTCTTAACCACAAATTTTTTTTCATAACTAATATTTACCTACTCAAGTACATGCACTCCAAACCATACCAAAAATAGTGTATGGCTAAGTGGATTATGCTTTTAATCGAGTTTAGCCTTGAATTCCTCTATCAAAAAGCAATCAAGGGGTAAGCCATTATCAAATAATTATCTGATGTATCCTTAACAAATAACTAACCTCCTCTTGAGTTTCTAGATGAGTCTATCACAAGCCTCTCTCAAGTGGATTTCACCAATCAAGTACCCATGTTTTTTAATGGTTCTAAATGTCATCACGGTGGTGGATCTAATATCATCCTTATCCCCCTATTGGTGAACCACTTCCTTTTCTATTTAAACTCTACTTCAAATGTAGTTGAATATGAAGCTTTAGTGATAGGCCTCTAAATCGCGTTAGCTTTGGGAGTTAGAATAATCAATATTTTTGGGGACTCCCAACTTGTTGTCAACAAGTCAATTATATTTACCAGTGTAAGAATGAGATTTTTCAACTATATAGATAGTTATTCATATAACTCTTGACATAATTTGAACACTAACATATTCAAACCACCCCATAATCTACCAACAAGTTTACCAACACCATGGCTTCTCTTACCTTTTAGATCATGTCAGCACTCTTGGATTGCAAAATTTTAGTCATTTTCTATTGCCTTGCCAAACCTTCCTACACTAAATTAGAAACTCTAACCATATTTAGTATGGAAGAGATTATACTAACCTTTGGTATCAAAAAACTTTTGATTACATTCACCTTAGCATAGTTCCCTCTAGCCTCTCTAGAAATGCCTGTCAGGCATTTATTCAGAGCACCTCTCATTATACCATTATGGGAGGAATAATTTTAAAATGTGGTATTGATGGCCTCTTATTCCATTGATTTCATGGTCTAGAAGCCTCTCATTCTATCAAATAAACACATGATGGTATATGTGGGGTCACTTTAGTGGACTCATTGTGGCTAAGCACATCCTTCGCCTAGGTTATTATTGGCCTACCCTTAACCAAGACTACTATGATTATGTGAAAATGTGTGTAAAGTTTCAATGACATGTTAATTTATATCTTGCACACAACAATATTCTTCATGTTTCCATAGAATTTTTTCCCTTCTCCCAATGGGGTCTAGACCTTATTGGTGAAATTAACCCCCATTCTTCATAATGACATCATTCTATCATCACTGTGACCAAATATTTCACCAAATGGGTGGAGGCTAATCCTCTTGTCTTAATAAAATCTTAAAAGATTATCAAATTTATCACCCATCATATCATCTACCACTTTGGTGTTCCCCATAAGATGATTACTGACAATGGTAAATAATTCAAAAACAAACAAGTTTAATGTCTTTGTGACATATTTAGAATTAAATTGGGGTTTTCATCACCTTATCACCCACAAGTAAATTGACAAGTAGAGGCCTCTAACAAATCCCTTAACAACATGCTTACCAAGATGGTCAATACCTTAGGTTAGGATTGGCACTCAAACATCCATTTTACCTTATGGGCATATTGCACTAACATCCAAACCCCTATGGGTGCTACAAATTTTTATCTCATTTTTGGAGCTGAGGTTGTATTGCCTATTGAAATCCAAATACCTTCTCTTCACATATATTTTCATGATCTTATTTTATAAGATGATTATCATCAAGAACATTTAACCCAACTTGAGCTACCTGATGAGCATCATTTGGCCACTCTTTCCCATCTTCGTGTCTATCAAAGATGAATCAAGTGTGATTATAACAAACACATGAAAGTGCAATAATTAAATATTAAAGATCTAATCTCAAAGGAAAATCAACATGTAACTAATATGGAGGAAAGAAAAAGGGGTTAATTTGCTTTTAATTAACTTGGACCCTACATCATAACCAATAAGTATGGATTAGGATCTTATCACTTATCCTCTTTCAATGGAAAACTAGAACTTGAGCTTCTCAATGCTTCATATTTGCATCCTTTCTATTGATAAATAAGGATGACAATCATCATTTACATAACTTAAGCTCATCCCTTGCAACCACATTGATTTCCCTTTTCTTAGGGGAAACCAACTACACTGAATCATGTGATTAATGATTAAAATCATAGCCTAATCTTTAACTATGGGTACCATGGATATATCCATGGCATGATTCTCATGGTAATTTCTATCCCTCTTTGAGATAGATTCCCATGGTCATTATCATCTATACCCTTTTTTCACCTACTGAACCTTTGTGTCAACTTAGTCTGGCCTTCATAAAGATAACCCCTTGAGCATGTATAAGTAAGTTTATGTCAAACAAAATCAATATCAAAAGTAAAAAAAAATCATGGGTCACCCATAGCATTCATAGACTACTCCCTTCAAGGATAGTTGTTTAAAAGTTAGCTATAATTACAAAATGTAAGGTGGACAACTCCCTTTAAGGATAGCTATCAAAAGCATTTGAACTAAGTGTATCAACTCAAATCACTCACTTTAAGGATGGCTAAGTAAAGCATTTGCCAAAGCTAACAATTTCTTGGAAGCTTCTTGCATCGATCATCTTACCCAACATTAAAGAAAATTAAAATTAGTGAAGATCCCTAATTAAAAACAAAAGTAATGAGAAATCTACAATCAACTCTCATAAAATCAATATTCTTGAAAGGTTGTAATCATCCCTCCTTAGTAAACTTCTCACATCGATCAATCTACACTTTAGATATGAGCATAGACTTATTTATACTCCCTCTTTTGAATCCTATAAAAGGGGCACACTAGTCTCACTAAATGTTCTAGTTTCACCCATTTTCCCTCCATATATCATATGCATAAGACTATGGACTTACTTGACACAATGTGATTAAGATACCTGCTTATTAACTTAAGTATACTAATGCAAACCATTTCAAAGGCTTATTTTCACTAAGCCAATCCAACTTTGGGTTTGATTTTGGTCCTTTCCAATGGAAAGGCATCATATTATTTTTTATTATCTTGTTTTTTACTTACTTCATGTATTCTTATCTTCAACCATATTCACATTTTATCTCCATAAGCATAAATAAAAACTATCAAATCAAAAGTGTGAACGTCATCAACTATGTCTATAAGTAACAACATTTAGTTATATATTTTCACAATAAACCCTATCTATCAATTAAAAATAAGCCCTACCTCATTTTATGATCACTGACATGAATACAGGCCTCATCCCACCACTTTGTTGCATCCTCAACCACCCTCCATCATATCAAACCTCACTCGAGCAAGCCAACCAATTGTGAGTCTCTACCTTAATAGTGTTAGCACACCAACCACTAAAAATACACTATTCAACCAAAACACAAATGTTAAAGTCAAATGTGAAAAATAAATTCACCTTTTCACTTATTACCTTTTAGCTTTTTAGGGTTTGACCTTGACCATCATCGATCAAGGTGACCAATACTATTCAACACTTGGGGTATCCCTAACCATAATTAGTTAGGGTCCCCATTCCCATTTCTAAACTTCTATGGCATCTCACTAATAGCTCATTTTTTACCTACCCATACTAGAGGAACTATGTTTAGCCTAAAGTTTTTGTTGGATATTATGTCCACAAAACTATGTAGGTAATGTACACATACCTCATGCACATAGAGTCAGCTCGACCACTCCCACCAAACCAACCACCTCATCACCTCACCATTGGTCTATTTTGGCATATCTAGCACACAATTTTATGACACTTTTTGCCTAATCCTTTTGACTATGGTGATAACATTTCCATGTTGACCATTTACATTTTGTACCACCTCACACATACTGACCCACTTGTGTCTCACTGGGAGCACTTTCTACCTCAAATACTAATGACACTTTAACCATTTATGTTTTACCTAAGAACACGTTTTTCCTTCAATACCCACCAAAAACACAAAAATCACTTCAAAAACTTGTATTTATTAGTATTCCTAACTACCATGCCTATAGGAAGTAACATGGTTCACTTGTCACTTTTCCTACTTAGCACTGACCCTTATTTTTACCAACATAGGCAATTTTAATCTCTATGTAATCTTGGATATCATACCTTTTTATCATATTTTATATGCAAGTTTGCATCTCAAATACCTAGCCATTCTTTTGTTACCTACCTCATGACCCACCATCTACCCATTATCAAACCCATAACTATTTCAATCTCACCTCACCAACTCCTAGTTTGAGGGGGAACACCTCCTCCTACTCTTACGGTAACCAACCATTGATCCATTCTCCATTTTTTTTACTACTCACTCACACAAGCCACATAACAAAAAGGGCCAAAATGTAGACACTAAAAAACTATACACATAGTCTTAACTGATAAAATGCCTTGGGTTTCTCTTTAACCTCTTTTGACTACACCTACAAGGTCAATAAACTAACCTGTCCTAACCCACTTACCTAACCCAGAGTCAGGTTGGCCATTTGACTAACTTGATTCACCTTTTCACAATTTTAACCCAATTTTTCCCTAGGTCTTTGACCAATGACGGTCAGGTTTTACCACCTAGACTTTTACATACAAACTACCCCTTTGATTTTCTAAATATAGCTCATCTAAATCTGGTTGTGAGCCTTTGCATGGACAAATTATATTTATATGGCCTAGCTTCACCTTCACTTCCACCTCTTGCTTGTGCCTATAAGAGAGAGAGGCCTAGGAGGCCAAATCTATTTGAAATTGTTATCACGAGCTTTATGTATCTAGAATATCTTTTTCAAGTGAATCAACATTATCAAGTACCATCATCCATCTTATTTGGATATAACTTTACATCACCACTCAACCAAGATTTTAGGTACCATTACTCTATAAAATCAGCCCAGATTCCACCAACTAGCAATTTGGCTCAACCATCAACCTAACAAACTTATGGTAAGATGAGCATTTTCTTTTAAGTATTTAATTATCATATTTTCATTTTAATATCATCCTAGCCCTTATCTACCTCTCATAACTCACCTTCCAAATCCTATCAATCAGCAACACCAACAGTAATTCCACTCCTAGTTCCATTGACAAGAAACTGGTGATGGTTACCTGACTGATGATGGTTAGCCTCAACCGGTGATGGTTAGGTGACTGATGATGGTTAGATGACTGATGACGATCACCTATGGCACCAAAAAATATCAAGTTAATTCCATTAACCTACACCTAACCAAATCTAGTTTTTCGTGTCCCTGCCTATTCATAGGATTCTTTCAGATTTTCTAAAGCATACCCTGACCCCTTACTAATCAGTTTATCACTAATTAGAACATTTATAGTCTATTTTATTAACAAGCATTCTTGTGTTTAGTTTCATTACCTTTTGATTATTGATGCAAGTATCTTCATTCTATTTTTGTGAACGTAATTGTTTAAAATGTGTGGATTGACAACCCTTAAGGAATCTCTTGCTTCTAAGATTTATCCATTACTAGGCAATCCACCCAACTATCTATATCATTAACAAGATTGTTTTAGTGCTTCTTATCTATATGTATGTTTACCAAACTAAAGAGGAGTTCTCATAATCATTTAGATTCAATGTGCACATAACCAAACAATTTTTTCAACCATACCTATATTGAGTTTGTTTTCTCTCTTTCCTATAGCTTAAGTGAAAATTTACATGAAACAAACTTATTGGGATTTGCATTAAAAGGGCCATATTTTTAGCTCTTGACTCAGTCACTTATGTTTGTAATTTTTAATCCTAATAGCTACCTTTTTTCTTCACAAGTATCTTGGTCCTTGGATGACCATGATGTTCCCACATGTCAGGGTCTCACCAACCCATGGCTCTCATCCCCTTAGATGTTTTGTGTAATTTATTTAAATATATTGGCAAGTGATATGGGTCCATATGTCTATATCTAGTTTCCACAATATTTGAGGTGGTTCATATGTCTTGAAGGTTCCAACAAGGCACTAAATGATTGAGATCTTGACAAGTGTCATGATCTCATCTCACCTATCTCATTTAAGGTATGAAGTATAATTGGACCCAATTTACATATAAGATAGATGATAAGCTACCACATGGCATTATATACCAAAAATATTGTACATTATCATCTTTGTCAATAAAACATGAGCTTAAATTTAAATATCATTTCACTTATGAAAACCATCAAGACTAGAATCAATTTCATTAGAGCTCTAGATGAATGCACCACATGTATAAATTCCACTCCACCAACACCCTAGGTATTCCCTACTCATTCATTAAATTGATAATACATTGAGTAAACATGATGATGACATGTGGTAAGATCTCATTTCCCTATGCACCCATGATAGTTATAATAATCTAGGTAGGTAAAAGAGACCAAGATGCCCATGATGAGGCCATGTTTTAAGATCTTGGGATTATAAATAAATCAAAGTGTATACAACCTGAAGATAAGACAAACAAGATCTAGGTGAGTGATTTCACACTATAGATTAAGGTATCATTATAATAGGGCCAAGGAAAATTAAAAATAAATAAGACCCTTAGCCAAGCTATAAAGTAGTGATAAGTCACCACATAGCATTTCCACAGCACATAGAAGACATGCTAGATTTTCTATACAATGGGGAATGACTACATGACATGACCTTAAAAAGGTGGATGCATGTGGTTATATGCTATTAATTTGGACTCAATTTAGACACCTATCTTTCCTATCAAAATCATTAATATCAAAAAATCATACTATAATTCCAATGAGATCTTTGAAATTAGAGTAATGACTTGTCTCCTAGTAAAAGAGGGATCATATGACCTATAATTAAAGGATTTCAAGTGTTGGATTGGTATTAATATTTTTATTTTTATTAGTCTCAATATTATACCATAAAATATAAATTATGATTTAACATTTCATGGTATTTGACTGCATAGGATGTGAAAACTAGCAATCCTAATAAGGATCCCAATGACATTATATTACTTAGAATTCAATCCAAGTTTAATAATGATGACCTTTGACATATTGATCATATTTTAAAGTTAAATTGACTTGGCATTAGGTGGACCCAACTCATTGAGATCATAACTACCCATTTTTCACCAAGATTGGGACTAATTGGATGAAGTTTCTATTTAAGATTAGTTATTCACTGTATGAAGGGCTAGCTCATTTAGATTTATAGATATAATAAAGGAGTTGTAACTTTTTTAATTTCTTTAATTTCATAATTTTTAGTAGGTAGTTTTCCCTTTTTTTTAATCTATATTGTTCTAAGGTATATTTTTTGTTATTTGATTAATAAGGGTGAATCCCAAACATTGTTATTTTCAGGGTATATCTAGAAACAAAAAGGTTGTAAAGTTAATTTAAATTTACTAAAAACTATGGTTATACTTGGTGTGATAGAAGGGGATACCATGGTCATTATTCTTCATGACTAAAGAGTGGTTCTACCACTTACCCCATACATGTGATCAATATCTCACATTTTAAAACCTAAGGCATTTGATGCAAGATGATCCAAGGGTTCATGAAATATTTCATCAATTATAAACATAGTGGTTTGTGTTCATGTGTTCATTTTCATGTAAGCCTACAATGTTTAGAGAATAATTAGAGAAAATCATAGGATCTAATTTGTTTTAAATTGGAAGATAATTATGTGAATAAAAATAATTACTATTCATGCTCATGAGATGGTAGGACACTAATCATTGATGATGGGTCAAACATTATTCATGTTGACATTATTCATTGATGAGGCATAAAATGCTATTCATGATGACAATATTCACTTTTGAGGTATCACCAACATTATTAATGCATCCTAGGTGGCATGAGATGAATTCCCTATAGTGACCTTGATATTGGGCTATATATTCATGAAAAATAGAACCTACTACTTTTTGGATGTACAAGCATGTGGGGAACAAATTTTCCTATTCATATTTACCTCTCATGTTACACATGTTGAATGGAATAGGATAAAGTGGCACATTTACAAAATATATTCATCATGATCTATTATTCCCTCCATGATAAGGGTGGAACATTTATCTATATATTTGTCTCTTATCCTTTAGTTTTTTCTTTCTTTCCTAGTGGTGTATGATTTTAGGTTTGCTTTACTCTCTCTTAGTGGATAATTATTTATATCTTGTCTTTATTTCCTCAAATTCTAGGAGGGTGTATTTATTGGGTGGATTCACATGTTTGGATTTATGTGGATTATGTTCCTATATAAGGAATTGAAATCATTTGTAAAATATATTGGATAGTATGAATTTTCATTCAAGTAAGGTTTGTAAAGAGTTATAAGGAGTTGAGTGAATGTTATTTTAATGAATATATGAAGAGAGTGTGAGAGTGACTTATTTTATAGTTGTCCATGTCTCTTGTACATATTTTCTAGGCATTACTATGAGAGTTCATCATGATCACATCACATGTATATGGCGGTCTTGTCCCTCTTATTTCATAGTCTATTTTACCTTAGAATTTTTCACCATCTTTATTCATGATTATGTAATTATTGGCTAGATAGAAGAGTGGTTTCATGGGATCTATCTAATCGAATGAACTAGGTTTATCTACAATTAAATATAAGATCATTTATCTTTCTCTCTACCCTTCATATTTTGATATTTTTTAACTGACAGCTTAGTTATAGAGTAGTCTAATCTACAATATGTACTTATAATTTTAATTTGAATTACATACCCTTTACTTATCTCTTTAATGAATTATTGAAGCTAGTATGTTAAAGACAAGCATTAGTCAATGTGTAATTAATTCATAAATATTAATTAGCTAAGTATTTCCTAATATAAAATTATTTTAAAAGTATTAGAGTGGATTATAAGTAGGTCCCTTTTATGGAATAACTTTCATCAACCAACTAAGGTATCTAGTTCACCATGACTTGGTAGATAATGACTATATGAAATGAATTAGGATGGATCTACAACTTATCCTACTTGGTGAATTCAAAGCTAAAAAAAGAATATTACAAATAACTCATTACATATCTATTTATATCTAGACATGTCCAATTTAGATCTGTTAAATGTAAACAATGGGTATCTTACTACACAACACCAAAGGAGAGGGTTACAAAGCCTCTAGGAAAATTATACTATTCAATAAACCTAACTAGGGCTACAATACATAAAATAAATATAATATAGTGTTCACTAATTTTTTTGGCACAAAGGGGGATAATTAATAATAAAAAACACACAACAAAAAAATAAAACTCTACTTAATTCAATGTAGAGATAAACTAAGCAAGGAGTAAAACATTCAATCTTTTAATTTGTGCAATATCTATGTGCCAAATGAAAGAGTAAAAGTTAGGAATAATTTCCTTTAGATTAACCTATCTTACCTCAAAATCTCTCTTGGCCAATGGTTCTTTGTAAGATATTGTTTTGGATTTATAAGCATCATACTATATAAATCAACTATAAGCTAAGAGACTCCTAATATTCATCCAAGACTTTAACACAAGACACAATTATTTCCTTCTAAGGCAAAATCTTAAGCAATGACTCCTTAAGTGTGGAAATAGTAGAGTTGCAAGATATAAAAATGATAACATGAATGTGTTTATTTATTGGACTAAAGTGAATGGGATATTTATAGTCAAGGATTAACCCTAAACCCTTTAAAAACTTTATCTCATAAGGTCATACAACTCAATATTTTTAGGTGAGAAATGTAATCATTAGGTGATGAACTACACCAATTGGGTTGACCTAGGGCTTAACCTTTCTAATGAGATTAACTTGACTGACTTATTAGGAAAAATGGGTGTAAAGCAACTATGTATTTGTTAGCCAAATTAGTTTGAAAAGTCAGGTTTTTTAGTACTTGACTATGTATATTTTGGTTGAAATAGTTAAAAAATTGGGTTTATACTTAGTTAGGGGTTATTTGTGAAGTGAGATTGCTTAAGGAGTTAGATATGGGAATGAAGTGTACTAAAATAGGTAGTATAAATATAAAATTAAAATTTAAGTATAAATGGACATATACTCTATTATATATTAAGTTATATTTTATATTCATATTTTTATGATGTTTGAGAGTGGTTTCAAACTTCTAGGAGCTACAATACAAATTCTAGATTCTGGAGGGTCCTTATAGATTTTAGACTTAGACATTTTTTAGGAATAGTATTTGAGATTTATCCATATTTTAGGGTTTCATGATTTTAAGGAGACATCATAGGAATTAAATGGATACACACTTTAGGAGATTTGACTACTAGTAAGAATGATATAAAGCCAAAAAATATCTTGTAAAGCACTAATGGTCTACCCACCCATTTTTTGATTCACCCAGTAAGGCATACACTTAGAAAGATTAAAAATTTATGGGTTTCTATAAGAGAGAAAGTGTTTGTTAGTGATAAAGTTTATAAAAATATTATGAATGCATATAGACCGTGTGGAAGTTACTTCTAATCCTAATTATTTTTAAGATAGTTGGAAAGGGGGATACTCACTAATTGATCCTTCTCTCTTTCCACCTACATGTTGGTGTGTACCAAAATGCATGCAAACACATACATTATAGAAAATAAATAAAAAATGCTATATGTTAATTAAATAAATGAGAGATAATATGTGTTGTATATTAATATTTGTTAGTGATAATTTAGGTTAATCATAGTTCTATTTAGTTTTGCATTTCTTATTATCAAATAATCACTTATCTTAGATTTATGAAGTGTCACCCTTTTTTTAAGGAATATTAGAGTTACATGTCACATATAACTCCCTCCACATTTTTCACACACTCCCTCTCACCTTATGGGGATTACGTAGTTTTGGAAAACACTAATAAGGTTGTGCATGTAACTTATATTTCTTTATAGCTCCATTTAATGATATCTCTCCTCTTTCATTCTACACTAGATCATAACACTCATTCTTGAGACACTTTCTTATAAATTTAGGCCCACTCTCTTATACATTATTTTCTTTAATTGATTTATTAATACATAAGAGTTTTATATTCATGATTTAGTTTCCCCACTTATGCATCTTATGTCTAAAATTCTTGTGCTTACTTACTTTTAGGTAACATTGTTCCTTTATGCATTCATTATTTATGTTTTCAATATCTTTTTATATCAATCTTAGAAAATATTATAACATGGTACTTGAGCAGGTTATGATTTAATGTTGAATGTTGAGTGTGTGTAGACATTTTGATGGATAAATTTAGGTTTTTGAATTTTTTATTTAAAGGGATTAAACCCTTAAAAATAATTTTTAGTTTATTTCAAAATTTCTTTTAACTTGTAAAATACATCTAATTAGTTTTATATCTATTTTTACTCTAAGATTTCATTTTAGGTCACTCAAACAAGGATTGTTTTAAACTAAATCTATTGTTTTTAGCTCATTTCATAAATAAAATTTAGACTTTATTACATTTTTTAACATAAAATCATTCATAGTTTTTTGTGATATTCTACCTCAACATTTAATTTAAGTTTGGCCTTTTCTTAGATTGAGGTTTACTTTTATCATTAGCTAATTTTGATATCTATGTATCATATCATTATATGTCTTTCCAATTATTTGATTTGATCTTGGTAATTACATTTATTTGCTTAAAAAAACATGTAATGTATCTATGATACTTTGATTTATATTTTGTATAATGACATGTTTCTTATATTGACATCTTGATTCATTTTCATTTTACCCTTTTTAATATAAAAATTTACATTTCATGCATATAATTAAATTAATATTATCATATATGTGTTTTAATATTATTTCACACTATTATTTTTCTTCCTAGTAAAAAATTCCAAATTCTTTGTTCATCTCATTTTTGGATTTTTTTTCTTCTTTATCCTTTTCTATTTTGTTTTATATCTTGGCAGTTATTGAAGAACATTTTAGCTTCTTAGTTTTTTGTGCAACATGATTTTTACCAAATATGATTGTGTCCTTCTCTTGAGAGGAATTTTTCTCATTTGGATATACCTTACTCTACTTCTTTCACCCTTCTTTATTTTAGTTACGTTTTATTTCTTTCCTACCCTTCCATATGCCACCATATTAGTGATTAATAATTCATACTTATACTTTTTTAATTTAAGCCTTCTTGTTGGATGTTTTAATTTTAATATGTTTTGTATCACATTTTATCTCTCTTTAATGTTTTTTAGTAATTTATGGCTTCATTCCATTAAAATTGACACTACGATCCATTTTATTATAATTTAGGTGTTTTATCTTAATCCTTTTATACAGAAATACATGATGCATGTGTTGTAATAAAAATAATAAAATTCATTATAACACCTTCTCAACTAGATGTATCTAGTGTTCACATAAGTGGTGTAAGCTTTTCATGAGATATTTTTTGTCTCCATTATTGCATCTAATTTTCATTTTTGGGTCTTTTGTGAGTTTAAATCTTAAAACAAAAATTATTGCATCACTTAATTCCTTTTAATACAAAAAACAATAAAACTTGTTATTAAAAAGTAATAAGAGATTTCTTATTCTTTAAAATATGCAGTCATTGGTCTTTTAATGTTTTATTTTTTATTTAAAGCATTAAAAAATAAATTTAATTCTCTTTTTAGAAAGGCATTTTTTTGTTCATTCCATTATCATTTCTAAATACCCTCATGGCATGGTAGGAATACATGGTTTTTAGATTTTAAGGATTTAAAAATTCTTTCCTTTTACTTAATAACAATTATATAATTTAAGGCTTTAATTTAATTTTTTTTTTCATTATGCTAAATTAGCTGCATAAGTGTAATGACTTTTATATCTTTTGTTAAGTAAATTATTAATCTTTATTGAGATATATTGGTGTATTTTTATGCAATATGAAATTTAAAATTACTTTTTGAGGTCATCATCCCCCCATTCCTAAAAAAATGGGGACCCTTGTGTTAAATTATGCATATGTATACCTTAAAATTGAAAATTCATTTGATCAGAGTGTCACTAGAATGTTTTACACATTATTTATATTTGAAGATCATCCAAACCTAGTTTGGTTAGCTTATTTATGCATAATTCAGGTTTAATCTTGTCTAAGTTTGCTAATAGTAGATCTTTTTTTAGTTTATAGGATCAATGGAGTCCATTTGGAATGGACAAAAGCCTAGGCTTCATGATTTAATGCTAATTTGATATTTTATTAACCTTTGGTCTATTAATAATCAAATCAAATTCATATTTTAATTGCTAATGCCTTGGTCTAAAGTTATTCTAAGTGTTTTTTCTAAAATTGATAGGAGATTTGATTTAAATTTTACATTGAACACTTTAAATATGCTATGGATTTAGTTTAGGTTTTATGCTAAGGCTTAGTCATATTTATTAACATTACCAAACTTTATTCTAACAATCCATGCTTGGACCCTTTTATATCTTGAGACCCCCAATTCATGTTTCTTATTCATGTGGTTTAAGCTACATGCAAATTCCTTTTATTATATTCTTAATTATCATGTTTAATGTTTTCAAACTTATCTTTTTTTGGTTTTTCCTTCCAAACTTTTATCCTGAATGAATTGGCCTTTAAGGTTTATATTTTGAATATTCTGTCTAAGTGCTTCTAAGACTTATGCAATTTTGATGATTTTATTTTAGCTTTTTTTTCAAAAATTATTTCATACATTTTGTCTGACATATCTAGGTTTTAAGACTTATGTTTTCAACATTTAATTTATTTTAGACATTTTGCCTGAGATAATTGCCCCAAAGCACCTAATTCTATCAAACATTTTTCCCTACACAAAAGCCCTAAAATAATACCCTACTTCCAAGTGGAACCCCTAATTAGAGGGAATTTTATTATGATATTAATCCAAGATTTTAACCTAGGTCCCTTTTGAATTAAATTCAAATTTAGCAGGAACTTTTACTTTTTAGTGGGATCGATTATCATGCCATCGACTCAATTTAATTTTTATCCCAAGGCTTAGTCATGTTTCTCAACACAACCAAACCTTAGGTTAAAAGCATTATGTTTGGTTTCTTTTATGTCCCATGACCCCTTTTTCTCTTTTAACCTAGTGTGTTCTAAATAATGTAGGGCCCCTTTTATATGTCCTAGACAAGTAATAAATTTTTATCCTAAAGTTTTAAAACTTAGTCTAAAACTTTATGAATTATGTCTTATTATTCATGGGGTCCTTTTTTTATGATCCTAACCTTGGTCTAAAATATTTATGCCAAGTCCCTTTTAACTTATGTGGCCAATTTAAATATGTCTTAAACTTAGCTTAAGTATTTTATCCTGAGTTATTTATGTATATACTCATGTTTAAATATTTTTTTTTTATAGGATTAGTGACCCACATTCAATTAGGCAATGTTAATCCAACTAAGTGTAACAAACTTTAACAATTCAAAGACCTAGGATAGTGACAAGTGTCACAAGTTTATTGAAAGGATTTTAAGGAGCTAATGGTAGTGCATCATTTAGATGATGATTCAATGGTTTGCATTTACTTATATAATATTAATCCAATGATGTGAGTGGACATTGCATTCCCAATAAAGCTTCAACAAATATGACACTGCCAAGTGGAATATGTAGGAAGAAGAAAGCCCCCAGGATATTTTTAAAATTGACAGTTATGTAAATGTCAGAGATGTTAATGTGGATATCAAATATGGTTGCACAAATGTAAAATGATAATCATACAAACATCAAATGATGGTCATATAAACAATAATTTTAATCTTAGTACAAATTTCTAAATAAGTACTTAAAATTTATGGTTGTATAGATGTCAAATATGATTACATGGATGTTAAATGATGATCAAGAGGATGTCAATTTTAAGATAATAGAGAATTTTGAACATGTACTTAAAATTGATGATCATGTAGATGAAATAGATGGTCACATGGATGTTAAATGATAGTTGTGAAGACATTAAATTTAATATGGTAGAAAGCCTTGAGCATGAGTTTAAAATTAATGGTCACATGTACATCAAAAATGTTCAAGTGGATATCAAATGATGGGCTCATAGACATTAATTTTAATATAGTTATCTAGATCTAATAATCTAAAGATTTATGGTCCATATTGATTCATACAAAAATATCAGATGGTGTGAGATCAAATCTGAATTTACAAAGGCAATGGTCATATTTTTGAATATTGATGAGCATGTGTGCCACAGTGCTATCATATAGGCAACACATGATTAAAATTGGGATCTCATGGACTTTCAAGGATAAAGGTATAAATAGGCAATCTTAAGGGCATTTTAAGGCATGAATATTGTGAGTAGAGATCATGGGTGCCATTAAATCACTATTAAAACCCATATGAATGCCCTGGCAAGGAATGAGGAACCTAAACAAACCCTATGAGCATTATGATTGACCTAAAGGGAGATAAATTATCCCCTGTATGAAGATGGTTCAATCCAAAATCCAATGGTGAGCAATTTAATTGGACTTGAAACAATGGTAGTTTAGAAAAGTGTTACAAGGACATGAGAAAATAGTCTTATAAATGGGGGACCTCTATAATGACCTCAAGAAACATGAAGATAGGAAAATTCATGTATTAAGTAGCTTAGTCAAGGATCTTAATACACTCAATCTATCTATCCTAATTATAGTTGATGAGTTTAAATAAAGAGCTTTCTAGTTTATATGAGAAGTGAGGCACTAAAGCATATGCAAGACTATTGCTGACAATAATAGGATCATGGGTATGATTCTCATAGTAAGAGAAATAATCAATGAAGTTAGGATCATCAAAGATTCATGGGGATCTTACAACAACAACATGAGACTTCATCATCCATAGGGTCCCAGGTTAATTGGATAAATAATATTCCTTTATAGCTAAACAATTATATATTTTTGGAATGAAATATTCTTTTATAAAGGCATGTGCAAATTATCAATCACATTTCCTATATTTTAGTCCATTAGGGAAAGTCTAGTGTATTCTAGAACATTTGTATAAGAGACACATATCATTTACAGTTTTAATTTTATGATTGGATATGACTAACCGACATAATTCCTTAAATTATATAAAGGAGTATTATAAATTGTAAAGGGAGGGGAGTTTTTGAGCCAAAACTTGTGTAAACCTTTAAGCAACTAATGCAATTAGGGAATTTTAAAAAAATTGCCTCATTTTTTTTAGTTAAATTCTATATGGTTTTTCTCTCCCTTGGTTGTTCTAAATTCTATATTTGAATAGTTATTGTAGACTCTTGGTGTGTACCTTTGAATGAAAAATTATTAACTTGTGCCAATTCTAGGTTTATTGAAGGTTTTCTATTTTTATTTTTATTTTATTTTCTCTATATTTGTAGATGTACAAATTCTATATACTAATAGGGATAAATCTCTAAATTAAACTTGGTTCTTATTTGCATTATTTCCCATGTTCTTTAGATGTTCACCTAATGTTTAATAGGAATTGAGATTACACTATTTCATGTCATAAATTAGTTAGGTACATGCCTAGATGATATTTCAATGTTGTCATGATGTTTGGAGTAAAGGTCAACAATATATTTTCTCTCTAGCCTACCCTTCCTTTTGCTTCTTTTTTAACCAATTCAATTTAGATTAAGCCTCATTATGAATATCCATGTAAGTTTAGTTTTAGGATTTAATTTGAGCATTATTCACTTTAATTAGTATATATTTACATCATATTTGTAAATAATTACAAGCCATGGTGGCTCTCAACCACCAAACATTATAAATATTGTGAAATAGTCCACTCATTTTTCTTTTATTCCATCAATAAATAACAAGATTACCATAACTTGTATCTCATGCATTGAATTATTTGAATTTTAAAATGATAAGTTTTTCTTAAACACTCTAAGTACATTGTGATACATATTTATAAATCAATAGGGTAAGATTTATTGGTGCTAAAAGGAGGGCCTTATTTGGAAATTTATGGTATCTTTGATGGCTTTGGTGTATTTTACTTAGAGATTGGTGTAATCTTTGCATATTTATGTAATTCTTTGCTCAATTATATAAACATCATTGATCTTCATGATCCTCGACCAATCTTAGAGCTTCCTTTAGATAGAGATCAATGTTCTCTAGAGGTTTATGATTAATTATGGTGAATATGGTTTAAGCTTTGTTAATTCAACATGCTTGAGGTTAGTAATAGTTGTTTTTATCAAAGATCAATATATCCTTTATTAGTATGAGTTTATTTGAGCTTAAACATATAAATATCAATCATACTTATGTATTTAGATACATATTTGAGCAAACTTAGTTAAAGATTATTGTCCTTTATCATCTTTTATAAAAATCTTTGCAAAATTGCTTAATGTGCAAGTTTGATCATTATTCCCTATAAAGACAAGACTACACATCATATTTCAAATAGGATTCTAATCCCATAAGTTAGCATCACTAAGAATTAGGTCAAGGTCATGTTCAAAGACTAGGGAACCTCTACTTTCATTGGAAGTTCATAGGAGAACTAGGTGGGATAAAGGTAAGTGCAAGCTTTCAAAGTATTGGTCATCTTTATCATTTTAGTGTGTTCTTGTGTTCAATCCCTATCAAGGTATGACTTGGATAGGTGGTTATTCAATCAATGTGATATGTGTGGTACATGACCTTCCTAAAAATCATAAAAAATATATGCCAATGTTTACTCCTAGTAACATTATAATGGCTAAGGAACACATTAAGAGTTTTACGTTGTATTAAGATTGTTGAAAGTGACTAATAAAGATGTAGCATGTAGACTATTTCATTTCACTTTTAAAGATGCTGCATATAAATGGTTTCTAAACCTCCTTAAAAATTACACTGCTATTTGGGTTGATTTTAACAATGTCTTCATTGACCAGTTTGGTAAAATCATTAGTCTTTATGTCTTATACCAACAATTCACCATAGTGAAAATGGATGAAAATGATCCCATAATATCCTTCAATGCTATGATCTAGAAAATGTTTAGTAAGACCATAACTCCTTAAAAACTTGGTGATGTTCTAGCCTTGGAAATCTATAAGGATGCCTTAGATCCTATGACTTATGTGTTTTTAAGGAAAACTATTGGACCCATAAACACATTAGCTTTATATTATACTAAGGTTGTGATCATCAATGACCAGATGCAACCCAAAGGATAATTTACATACTCAATTCCTAATGTCAATCCAAATTTACCCATTCTAAATGTTATTCCCAATGATAACCAAAATATGCCTACCCTGAACCAAATTCTAGTCTTAAACTAACTACCTTTGAGACATGTTCATCCTCCTCAAAACCTAGGATTCCTAAACAATGCCTCTAATGGATCTCATCTATATGATCTAAAATATTTAATGCCTATAGATAGTGTTAACACTCATGTTCATAATTCTAAGGCCCTAAAAAATTAGAGTGACTCTATCCTAAAGATGGTTCAAAAGCTTATCACTGACTTCCTTTAGTTGCAAATTCAAGTAAGTAATACTAGAAGGAGCTTTGGTAGGAATTATTCTTTTCAAAGTTTCAATAGGCCCACTAATAGATTAAGAATGATAGTTACCATAACAATAAGAAAAATGAGCCATCTATTAGCAATAATGTGCCTGACATAAATCTTACTAATGTTGCTTTACTTGACTATTATAGAGTTCATTTCATTTCTAGGCATGGGGAAATAGACTATTTTGAATTTTTTAATGCTTTTCAGGACTTACAAGAAGAATTAGATACCTTTGAATTTATCCCTAATAAATATTATGATGCACGTACATCCAGTTATTCAATGTCATCTAGATCATCTAATCCAAATATCATGGTGGAGACATTTGAGTTCCCTTTCTAAGAGGACAATGAGTCTAAGGATATTCTTGTAGAGATTCATGTTTTTTAACAATTTTTAAAGAAGACTTACCCTCTGAGAAACTAGGATTAGAATCAACCATTGACCACTTTAACTCCTCAAAATAACTTTTAGACTCATCCTAATACTACCTCAAATAACCATCCAGAGCCTCCTAAAGGAAGTACTTCTAAACCCATGATGCTATGTCTAGTTATTATAATAGGAATAGGTATAACATAATAGAGGACATGAAAAGAATCAAATCTAACATTACGTTACATGAGTTAACATATATTACTAAATAGAGAGATCTATTGTTGGAATCTTTGTCTAAAAATCTTGGTATGTCTCAAAAGTCTACACATGCTAATGTTGAAATACTCAAAGGTAAGGCATATGTTCCTCATTTCCTACTTATAGTTGGGATCTTTGGTAATAATAGTCATAATTGTTAATTACATTTTGGTGCATCTACAAATATAATGCCTAAGGGTATTTGTGAATAATTAGGTTTGACTCTCATTAAATCTGATAGAGTTGTAACTTAGTTAGGTAAATCAAGAGTCAAAGTGATTGGTGAATTATTACACGTTCACATACATATTTCATCAAATCTAAGTATCCAATAGTTGATTGATATCCAAGAGTGGACATCCCTAATGCTTATGGGATGTTATTAAGCAGAGACTAGACTAGAAGATTAAATGGTTATATTTTGACAGATTGTTCACATATGTGGTTACCTTGTAAGGGAGTTCCCAACCAAATTAGGATAGAAAAAGAGACTAGAATGAAGCATATGATAACTGATTATAATTCAATAAATGAGAGGGTTAGCATAGTCAACTCTGATTTAGGATATTTCACTCTTGAGACTACTAAGGTATGTGATTCTAAATCTTCTCATATTGTTCCTAGACTGTGGAAGTTACCTTTTGATGGTATTAGGTATAGCTCTAGGTCTTGATTAATAATTTTTATAACCCTATTCATAAAGAATATTATTCTTCTTACAAACTTTAATTTCTATGCACTAAAAATCTTGTAGAATATGAAGCACTAATCTTAGGTTTGAAATTTTCCATCAAGTATAAAGTCAAGGAACTACTAGTACATGGTGACTCATAGATAGTACTTATCTAAGTAAAGAGTACATACCAATTTAAATGGTCATACATTAATAGATACAAGTTTAGAGTCTGGGATTTACTTGAGTCTTTTTATGCTTTTAACATTGTCTCCATACCTAGGGAAGAAAATAAGGTAGCCGATGAACTAGCCTTTGCTACAACCAATATAATACCAGACCAAGGCTCCCCAAACCTTAGTATTGAGATAGTTACCTACCCTTCCATCCTTAATAATGTAAACCATCTATAGGCATTTAATCATAGACATCATGACTAGCTTGGGGGTGTTTGAGGCTCATGTCATTGATCAAACCAATGAAAATACCCTTGATAAAGACCAATTTGAAGGCAAACCTAATGATAAAATCATTCATTTGAATGAAAATATTTTTTCCAAGGGAATGATTGCCTTAAATAGATTATTTGATCAAGATAAACTAGCTAAGAAATCTAAGATTCTTAGGGTAGATGGAAAGGATTACAAATAAATTGATCTTGGGCCTCAAGATCAACCTCAACTGGTCAACATTGGTACAACATGTACAAACACTAAAAATGAAAGAGATAAAGAGTTGTCAACCAAATATAAGGACATAAAATCATGGTCCTATTATGACTTGAATATTTTTTATCCAAAAGTCATAATAGATACCATACCTTTAAATGATAATTGTAAAACTTTTAGACAAAAGCAGAGGCCTATCAACCCTATCTTAGAATAAATGATATACAAAGAGGTCAAGAATATTTTAGACACCATGATAATTTTTCCCATTAGGCACTCCAAGTGGGTAGCTAATTTAGTGCCTATCTGGAAGAAAAATGGTGAAATTAGACTATGAATTGATTTTAGAAACTTTAATAAGGAATATTAAAAGGATAATTATCCTTTATTGACTAGGTTATACAAGTTATTTCTAGATCAGATATGATGTCATTTATTGATGGATTTTTAGGGTATAATAAGATGCTAGTGAATAAATAAGATAGGATAAACACTATGTTTACAACAAAGTGAGGCACCTTTGATTACAAAAGAAATCCATTTGGGTTGACAAATGCAAGGGAAACATTCCAAAGGGCCATGGATCATGCTTTCCTAGGTTTGATAGGTAATTTTATTATTATATATATGGATGACCTAGCTATCTTTTCTAAAAATAGGAAGAATCACATCATGTACTTACAATAGGTATTTGAAAGATGCAAAAGGCATGGGATTTCTCTCAACCTAAAGAAAACCATTTTCTATGTTATAGAGGTAATTTATAGGAGATGTTATCACTAAGGAGGGAATCTCTATAGACCTCGATAGAGTAGAATTTTTATCTAAGATATAGCCTCTTAATAGTAAGAAAGAGTTAAAGTCATTATTTGGTAAAATAAACTTTCTAATAAAGTTCATTTCTAGCTTTACAAATATTGTAAGGCCATTGAATGATATGTTGAAGAAGGATGCCAAAGTCTCATATAATGAAGAAGAAAGCAAAGCCTTCAAAGACATCAAAGATGAAATTGGAAAAACTCCAGTCCTGATATTTCTAAACTTCACCAAATATTTTTATCTTTACTCCTTTGCTTCAGACCATACTATAGCTATAGTTTTTACTTAGAAAATGGATAGTTGTGATCATCCCATAGCCTTTATGATCTCTAATTTTAATTTTTTTTGAGTTAAACTAATCTTTTATTGATAAGCAAGCATATGCATTAGTCAAGGTAGTTACAAAGTTAAAGCACTATATTCTTAGGAATAAGGTACATGAAATCTTACTTGATCCTACCACTAAGCTCATGCTATGTTAAATTAAAATAAGAAAAAGGAGAGGTAAGTAGATGTTTATGGTTCAAGAATATGACATCAAAATGAAAACTATTAAACTGGTAAGGTGCCAAGGTTTAATTTAATTTATTTCCAATATTAACCCCAAGCTAAGTGTCATGTATGTAGATCAACAAAAAATTTAGTCTAATGATTGGTATGATCCTATTATTAATCTACTAATCAATGGATATTGTCCTATAGAGTTGAGTAAGGAGAAAAAAATATCTCTAAGGCTCAAGGAAATCCATTACCTAATCAATGATGGAGTGTTATATAGAAAAAAAATTAGGCATTTACCTAAGGTGTGTGTCTAGGGAGGAGGTAGTAGAGATCATGAGCACTTTTCATGAGAATTTGGGAAGAAGATATCCATTAGGAAGAACCACAACCCATAAAATATTAAGTTCTAGCTAATATTGGACCATAATCTTCAAATATGATCACAAGCATGTAAGGGAGTGCCATTCATGTCAATTCTTTAGCACTAAGGAGCTTAAGGAAACCATGCCATTAAAACCAGCTATAGTGGATAAAACATTTGCCTAATAGGGGATAGACTTTATAGGGGTCATCAACCCCAACTCATCAAATGGTCACAAGTATGTTCTAACTTTCACCAACTATTGCATAAGATGGACTAAATAAATGGTTACTAAGTGGTGCAAAACTAAAGAAGTGATCAAATTCTGAGAAGAAAATATATGTACTAGATTTGGAATGCCAATCTCTCTAGTCTATGATAATCAATCTGATTTTATATCCATAGAAATGATAGAATGGGCATATTATAATATCATAATTATTAATTTCTCCTCAAACCATTACCCCCAATGAAATGGAGTATTTGAATCAATGAATAACAAATTGATGAAGGTAATAAAGAAGTTTATAATAGACAAACCTAGGACATGGCACAAACTTCTCAAATATGCCCTTTATGTAGATAGAACAAGAGTCAAGTAGGCTCTAAAATCATCACCATTATTTCTAATTTATGTTAGAGATCCTATATTCTCCATCACACTCAAGCTCCCAACATATAGGTTCATAAAAGAGTATATGGAGGAGGACCAAAAATTTGACAATTCAAGGCTACTAGACATCATTTAGATGGAAGATGCAAGAGAGGAAGATTTTTCCAATTTTAGGAAGCACCAAACCAAGTGAAAAGGTGGTTTGATAAGTGATCAAATATAAAGGTGTTCAAGCAAGGATACTTGGTTCTTATTTTGGACAAGGCATTTGAGCCCAAGGGAAAACATGGAAAATTCAATTGGAGATACTTAGAGATAACATCTTCAATCTAAAAGACCAAGAAGGAAGAGAGTTCACACTACCCACCAATGGGAAATATCTCAAGCACTACTTTTATATTACCCCACCTACAGTATTTATGGAGTGAATTGTAATAATAGTTAGAGTTAGGGTAGGTAGGATAGATTATTATTTTTTGTACTTTCTTTTTTGTCTCTTGTTTGTACATAATTATATATATATATATATATATATATATATATATATATATATATATATATATATATTTCTTCCTTTGATTTCTATTTGGTGTGTTAACTTTTTATGTTTTGTCCCTCAATTTTAATAAGTCCTTTTGGACAACCCTTAGCTCAAAGTTTAAAATTTCTCAAGAACTCCAAAATTTTAGGAATGTAGGTTTAACTCTTCAACATTGGTTGATCATGGACCTTTGAAATATGAACTTGATGTTATAATTAAAATAAACTAGTAAGTACTAGTGGGTAGGTTAACTATTCCATAAGATATTAAACATTGTTTTGATCTAAACTTATATTTAAGAAGAATCACACATGTATGATGAAATATTAAAGTATTAAGACATAATATGCTTGAAATTAACAAACATATTTACTAGGGACAAAGGTTACAACCCTAGATGATTGTCTAAAGACCAAACATTTGACCAAATCTCTAAACTTGGTTAACCTACTTACCAAACTATGTTGAAAAGCCATAAGTAATCTAAAAATTAAAAAATAAGAGATTTATTGTAAAATTCATAAGCTTTCTAAGCAGATGTGATTCATCTAATCTTCACTAGGGTTTTGGATGCCTAGATGGAAATGGAGTAAGGCTTTGAGTGGAGCCAAAGGTATCTTTATTAAGGATATGTATGCCTATATGATACCTAAGCAATGCCCAAGCCTTTCCTAAGATAAATCATGGTTCTTAATGGATATCCAAACATGTTATAATTCAATGTTAATGATTAAAGGCATGAAATCTGGAAGTCATTCCCTAAATCCCATGTCAAACAGTAAGTGGAATCAAATCAAACACACAGTATGATTGGGTTTTGATATTTGATCCTAATTATGCATATGTAAGACTTATTTCAAACATAAATTGATTTAAATAATGGTGACTAATCAAGTGGGATAGGTAACTTAATTGCTTATTTGAATTAGAGTCTCTAAATTCTAACATATTGTTATGTTTCCCCCAAAAATCGCCATTTGTTGAGGTCAACATCCCCATATTCCTAAAAAATGGGGAACCTTGTGTTAAATTATGCAAATTTTTACCTTAAAATTGAAAATTCACTAGATCAGAGTGTCACTAGCATATTTTACACATTATTTGTATTTAAAGATCATCTACACCTAGTTTGGCTAGTATATCTATGCATGATTCTTGTTTAATCTTCTCTAAGTTTGCTAACAATGGATCTTCTTATTTCAGGTTACAAGAACAATAGAGTCCATTTGGAATGGACAAAATCCTAGGCTTCATGATTTAATGTTATTTTTATCTTTTACTAACCTTTGGTGTATTGAAAATGAAATTGAGTTCATATTTGAATTGCTAATGCCTTGGTCTAATGTTAGTCTTTGTGTTTATTTTAAAAGTGGTAGAATATTTTATTTAAATTTTATGTAGGAACACTCTAAATATGATATGGACTTAGTTTAATTTTTATGCTAAGGATTAGTCATGTTTATTAACATGACCAAACCTTAGTCTAAAAATATATGTTTGACCCCTTTTATATTTTGAGACCCCCTTCATCCTATTTATTATTCATGTGGTCTAAGATACATGCAAAGTGCTTTTGTTATGTTCCTAACTATTAGCTTTTATGTTTTCAAACTTATCATTTTTAGGGTTTTCCTTCCAAACTTTTATCTCAAATGAATTGGCCTTTGGGGTTTATGTTTTAGATATTCTATCCAAGTGATTTTGGGATGTATGAAATTTGGATGATTTTATTCAAGATTTTTGTTCAAGAATTATTTTAGACATTTTATCTGACAGATCTAGATTTTGGGAGTTATGTTTTCAACATTTCATTTCTTTCAAACATTTTTATCAAGATAATTCCCTTAAATTGCCTAATTCTCTTGAACATTTTTCCTAAGATAATTTCCCCAAAGTGCCTAGTTCTTGTTGACATTTTCCCTAGAATATTCACCCTCAGACAAAATCCTTGAAATAATAACTTACTACCAAGTGACACCCCTAAGTAGAGGGAATTTTATTACAAACATAGTCTAATATTTTAAACTACGTCCCTTATGAATTAAATTCAAATTTGATGGTAAATTTTATTTTTGTGCAAGATAAATTATCATGCCATAGACTCAGTTCAATTTTTATCCTAAGTCTTTGTCATGTTTTTCAACATGACTAAACCTTAGGCTAAAAATCTTATGCTTGATCTCTTTTATGTCTCATGACCCCTTTGTTCTCTTTTATCCTAGCATGGTCTAACTAATGCAGGCTCCCTTTTGAATGTCCTAGATAATTCATAAATCTTTATCCTAAAGTTTTAAAGCCTAGTCTAAATCTTTATGACTTATCTCTTATTATTCATGGGGTCCTTTTAATTATGCTCATAACCTTGGTCTAAAATATTTATGCTAGATCCATTTTAATTTACATGGTCACTTTAAATATGTCTTAATCTTAGATTAAGTCTTTTATCCTAAGTTATTTATATGTCCTTGAGTTTAAAAATTGTGTTTTTCTATAAGATCAATGACCCACATTTAGTCAGGTGAAGTTAATCTAATGAATCATAACAAACTTTGATAATTCAAAGCCTTAAGATAGTGACAAGTGTCATGAGTTCATTGAAAGGATTTTAAGTAGTCAATGGTAGTGTATCCATCAGATCATGATCCAATGGTCCACATTTTATTAAATAATATTAATCCAATGATGTAAGTGGACATTGAATTCTCAACAAAGCTCGAGAAAATGAAATACCACCAAGTGGCACATGTAAGAAGAATAAATCCTCGAGGACATGATTAAAATTAATGACTACACAAACTTTAAATACATTAATATAGATGTCAAATGATGATCATGTAGACATCAATTTTAAGATCAATATAAATTTATAAAAACTACTTAAAATTGATGGTCATGTGGACATCAAAGACTATTATAATAATGTTAAATGATGATCGTGAGGACATAAATTTTAAGATAGCAAAGAGTATAAAGATGTACTTAAAATTAATGGTCACATGGATGTCATATGTGGTCACATAGATGTTAAAATTAAGGTTGTGAGGACATGAATTTTAAGATAGAAGAAATCCTTGAGGATAAGTTTAAAATTGATGGTCATGTAGATGTCAAATATGTTCAAGTGAACATGAAATGATGGGTATGTTGATGTTAATTTTTAGATAGTTGTCTAGATTTAAATAATATAAAAATATACAATCCATATTGATTTGTACAAAAGGATTTAATGTTGCAAGATCAAAGATGAATTCCCAAAGGCAATGATCATATTTTTGAATGATGATGAGCATGGGTGCCATGGTGATTCTATGTAGGCAAAGCGTGATCAATCTTGGGATCTCATGGATGATGAGCTTAAAAAATGGCTCATTATTGACATGTTATTTCCTTCAAATCATCTCTCGAAGGATATTATCTTATAAAAATCATAGATTCTTAGATAGCTATTACATAGAAAATAGATATTTGTCTTGTTTATATTAAACTAAAGACTGAGCCTTTACTTTGTCATTAATGTCTAATGCATATCATGTTTTAGTGACATTTAGTGTGAAGAATGCTTAGGAAGAAGACATAGGAGATTTATAGTGAACATTCCATTTTGATCTCCATCTAGCAGAACTACGGACTCTGCAGGCTTGCTTTTGTGGACTCTGCAGGCTTGTTTCTATGGACTTTGCAGGCTTGTTTCTATAGACTCTATAGGCTTGTTTCTATGGAACATGTAGTCTTATTTCTATGTAATCCATAGGCTCATTTCTAAGGACTCCATAGGGTCAATTTTGAGAATTCTATAAGGATAATGCCACAAATGAGAAGCTGGTGACCAGATACGATAAGGAAGAACCATTTCAACTGGAATCAAATAAGGAAAATAACCACCTGCTATTTTGAAGGACTTACTTTTGATAAATTTGTATGTAATCATATTTTAGGATTATTATAGGATAGGATATTTATTTCATCAAAATAATTAGATCTCTTAGAAATCCAATCTCTTATCTTTGGATGAAGGGATTGACCAAGATTCCTATTCTTTTGCATCTTATTTTGAGTTGATTTGTATAAAGTGTAAGACTTTCAACTATGAAAAGGGAGAGAAGAAATAGAGGATATAGAGAAAATATAAAATCAAGAATTAGATATTTTAGAAGCATATAGGTTTCAATCAGATTGTAAACATTTCATTTCCATGAATTAATACATCAATTTTCTAGCATTGATTAATCTTTGTTCCTAAGTCCGAGAGGAACAAGGGCCCACTCTCCTTAGAACTAGGAACTATGTGTGGTATTTATGTTCTATTTTATTAGTTATAATCTTATTAATATTTGAATTTATTTATAAAAACATAAAAACAAATTCATAGTTTAAAAAGAGTATTTTTTTAATTTCATTTCTTTTCCACGCAAACTATGTTTTCTTTTACAGCAGAAGTGTGAAACAAATTTCTTTTCATAAGTAGAAGTGTGAATTTACTTTCCCTGCAAACGTAAAATAAGAGTGTGATATTTTACTTCCATCAAAAGAGTGGATTGATTAAATTTCTTTTTTTTACCAAAAGTTTGAATCAAGTAGCTTAGTCAAAGTTAGAATAGGATCAACAAACACCCTCATAAGCAGACTTCTAGATCTACCATCCCATACCTTACTGTAGATAGCTTTGGACACCAGCCCTAGTTGATAAGACACCAATTGAATATTGGTTAAATGAGGAGTTAAATGACACTCATCATTTTTGGCACCATTGCCAGGGAACACAAGGTGTTAGTAAGGTAATAATTATTGATTTAGAGTTAAAAAATTAAAATCATAAAAATCCCAAAACAATTAATAATTTGATGTACCATCCTAGAGATTCTAAAGGATGATTTATTCCAAAGTTTTCACCAAGAACATAAGTGGACACTCCTTTAACATCTCTAAGTAGTGAACTAGAAGATACAAGCGAAACCTATTTGCAAGAATTCTCTAAAACTAAGATAGGAACTAGGCCATTGCCACATGTAAACCCCATGAGCCAAATACCTCAAGATCAATCTCTTGCAGGAAGACATTATTTAGAGATTGCCACAGACTTAGAAGAAGTATTTCAAAGATCCATAGCTAAATAAAATTCTAAGAACTTAGAACAACCTATAACTGAGACCATAAACCTTCAGTGGGAAGATCATCTCGGCTTTGAAATATCATCAAAAGAAGAAATGGCTCTCCAACAAAATCAACAATTCATACAACCAGGAAGGACTTTTTCCTTTCCTATTGTTGCATATCCTAATGATGAAACTCCTATGAAAAATATTTCACCAGCTGATCTACCAAATTTTTGGAGATGATCTATAGAAGATCCTTATCAATTCCTATTTGAGTTTAAGGTGCTATGTCAAACTTATGATTACATAACTAATAGCCAGAAATTAAAACTATTTCCCTCTACACTTAAAGATGTAGCTATGAGCTAGTTTATGGGTTTACCTATAAATTATATTAGAACATGGAATGGCATTGAAATAGAATTCTTGAACAAAAATACCAAGATTACTATAGAGTGTGAGAAAGAAAAGAGGATTTCTTCAAAATCAAACAGAATGAGGATGAATCTTTAGAGGATTATTTGGATAGATTCATCTTCACTCATAAAAGAAGAAATTATCCACTCATTGAAGATGTTTAGAAATTGGTTTTCTTGAAAGGATTAGATGAAGACACTAGAGATGCCTTAAATCTGATGGGTGGAGGAGATATAAATAAATTGGCTTTCAATTAGATTTCTGAGCTTTGTACCAATTAATCTCAAATAAAAATTAGAATTAGGAAAGGAAAGTTGGGGAAATCTAATGAAGTGGGTAAATTAATGGAAGAATTTGCTAATCTCAAAATAGATATTCTGGTTACACTAAATAGTACTTTGGATGGCCTTTAAGCTAAGGCAAATGCAATAGAGCCTTTAGCAATCTACTATCCTAAGTACAGATAGAAACACACCCTTAGAGACTACCCCCTAGATAGAACCAATATTTCATCATGTGGGATCTATGATGCACTAGATCATGATACCAAATATTGCACCCTTCTTCCTATTTTAAAGAATCAAATGAAAACCCAAGTCTAATCCACTAAAGAAGTAAATTATATTTAGAGACAAAACTTTTCCCCACAAAACTAGGCTCAGTGATAGTTTAATGCAATAAATCTAGTTAATCCATGGATGGCACCATGAAATGTTTTAGTTCCTTCACCATTTTGGAATCAACCCCAAATTCCATCAATTCAAAATCCATGGGAAATATAAGATTGGATGCCAACACCTCCATGGATGGTTCCACAACAACAATGGGTACCCTAGTAGCATTGGATGCCATAGCCATATCAATAATGGAATCAATAGTCGAACCCACATTCACAATTCACCCAACCAAGAAGACTACTTCAATAGTAAACCATTATGCCACCCCTAATTATTCAGTAACAAAGACAAATCAGTTAGCCCTCAATGCCTATACAACTAATAGAAAATCTCAAAAATAAACAACTAGCACTTGTTTATGTTAATGAACAGGAAAAAACAATCAAAGTTAGAGCTATTCAGTGTTTAGAGATACATTTGAGATCAGGAAAAACTATACAAAAACCTCTAGTACTTATTTCTGAGATACCTGATGAAAATGAAAAGATAGAATCATCTCAATTAGGCACTAGAGAAATTGAAATGAGCTGTAAAGTAAATAAAGGAAACACTACTACAACGTTAATTCCTTTTCCTAAAAGATTAAGAGAAATTGATATTAAACCAAACTCAAACTTGGTCCATGAGTTGTAAAAGATCAATATTGAGGTAGCCCTTCTGCAAGACATTAGGGATATACTTGAATTAAATAAGATCATCAAAAACCTTTGTATCAAAACAGCTAGGAGGAAAGTAAAATATCCAAGAACCATTCATGTTGATGGAAAAGTTTTTGATATATTAACTAGAAAAGTATTAGTTCCAAAATATGCAAATCTGAGAAGCCTAGTGATCACAGTTACAATCATAGGGAAAGAAATTCCTAATGTATTGGTAGATTTGGGAGTAGCAATCAATGTCATGACAACTGATACTCTCCATGCATTATCTCTTATGAAAATGCAACCCACAACTACCATTCTTCAAATGGCAGACCAATCGGTGATGAAACAAGAGGGAACTATAAAAAATGTTGAAGTATTAATAGAATCTTGGGAATATCTAGTAGATTTCATGGTATTGTAACTAAAAATAAAGAATCTAGGATATATTATAATCCTAGGTAGACCATGGTTGGCTACTGTAGTAGCATTGATTGATTGCAGGTCAAGAGACATGACCATTTTCAATGGGTTAAAATCCAAATGCATTTCCTTATATCCTCCTACAAAACCATCAACAAATTACACATAAAAACTTTGGGTGGATGAATCAGATAACACATTAAACAACATTTCCTCCTTAGCCATGATCATAGTTAAAAACACCTGGAATAATTAAATGGAGACCTATATCTAAAATCTACAGACTCTACCAGTCCAAAATCTATGGACTCTGCCAGTCTAAAAACTACAAACTATTCCAGTCCTGAAACTATGGAATACCTTAGTTCAAGATTCTTGGTCAGTTGGAAAATTATGAAACCTCCAATTCAACTTCTTCTTGTACTTATTCATCATATGATCATAGATTTATTAAGGAAAGTGTGTGGAAATTGGTAGAATAATAGCAAACTCATTTCTTAGATGCATTTCATTATTCCTTAGCTAGACTGATTCCTCCTGGAAAAGAGTTTATTGATAATATAACTATGTTTCATAAGCTACTTCCTCATTCATGTCCTCTAAACTCATTAATTAGAGAGTTTAAGTAAATAGAATCCAACTATCCAGGTACAAAACCAATCATGGTATTACCTAGAAAATTTTTGAACATCAATAGTTGGTTGACAAATGAGGAGGAAGATCAACTTTTTGAAGTATTAGAAAGACATATCAAAGATTTTGCTTGGGATTATACCGACATGAAAGGAATTCAACTTAGCATATGCACTCATCACATTTACATAGAGTCTTTCAAACTGGTCAAATAACCACAAAGAAGAGTAAACCCAGCATTAAAGAAAATAGTCAAAATAGAAATCCAAAAGTTACTAGAAGTTGGGTTTATTTACCCCATCTCAAATAGCTAGTGGGTGTTACCTCTGGTAACTGTACCCAAGAAAAATGGAAATTTAAGAGTATGTGTAGATTATAGAGAACTAAACAAAGAAACATTAAGATATTACTTTCCTTTACCTTTCATTGATCAAGTTCTTGATAACTTGGTAGGGAAGAAATATTTTTCTTTCCTGGATGGGTTCAATGGGTATAACCAAATAGTGTTAGCAACTAAAGATCAAGATAAAACTACATTTACCTACCCTTGGGGAACTTTATCTTAATTAATACTTCCATTTGGACTCTATAATGCTCCAACAAATTTCCAAAAAGTAGTTCTAGAAATATTCTCGGACCTTACAAATGATTGTGTTGAGGTATATATGAATGATTTCATTGTTTATTGTGAAACCTATGAAGAAGCTCTTACCAACTTGGAAAGAGTATTAATTAGATATGAGGATCATCAATTATCTTTGAGCCATGAGAAATGTTTGTTGATGATGGATGAAGGAATAGTCCTAGGACACTAGATTTCTACAAAGGCATTCAAGTAGATCCAAAGAAAGTTGAAATAATTTCTAACTTATCCATTCCACAAATAAAAATTGAAGTTAAGAGTTTTTTGGGACATCCTGGTTATTACAAATGCTTCATAGATAAGTTTAATCAAATATCTACCCCTAAGTTTGCCTTGCTTACAAAAGACAGTACATTCAAATAGAGTGATAGTTGTCAGTAAGTCTTTGAGACCATCAAAGCTAAACTTGTTATTGCTCTAGTATTGAGAGGACCAGATTGGACTAAGCCATTCCATATATACACAGATGCTTCCAATACAACACTAGGAGCAATTCTTGGAAAAAATGATGAAGAGGGTAATATGTATGCTATATATTATATTAGCAAAAGCATGACCCCTACTAAAAGAAATTACACCACAAATGAGAAGGAATTCTTAGCTACAATTTATGCAATCAACAAATTCAGACACTACATAACAGGATACAAGGTATTTATCTATACAGACCATTCATCTATTAGATATCTTACCAATAAACCAATTGTGGGAGGTAGGATTATTAGATGGATATTGCTCTTACAAGAATTTGATGTTACTATTATAGACAAACTAGGGAAGTCTAATGTGGTTGCTAATTTCTTGTCAAGAATGAACACTATAGGTGAAGAAGAACCAGTGGAAGATGACTTTCTAGATGAAAAATTATTTTTTATTTCAGCACAATCTCTATGGTTTGCTGATATAGCCAATTACCTCACCTTAGGGAAGTTTCCTCTACACTTTTCACAAAAAGAAAAGAAACATTTAATTAAAGAAAGTTCTTATTTTAAATGGATTAATGGAATGTTATTTAAACTTGGCCCTGATCATGTGTTTCACAGGTGTGTGACAAATGGTGAAGCTTATGATATCATTAGAGCTTGTCATGATGAACCAAGAGGAGGTCATTACTCAGCTCAAAGAACCATACATAAAATCTTGGGAGCAGAATATTATTGGCCTCATCTTCATCAAGTAAAAAGATATCTCAAACACTATGATGCTTGTCAGTGAATTGGACAACCTACTCTTTCAACAAAGATGCCTCTATATCCTCATCCTCAATTGGTTTTAGAACCATTTGAGAAATGGGGAATTGATTTTATCAGTCTAGTGGATCCTCCTTCTAGAGGAAGAGAATATCTCCTAGTATATACAGACTACGTGAACAAGTAGGTAGAAGTGGAAGCACTAACTCATGTAAGAGAGGAGATGGTAGCTGATTTCTTATATTTTAAAATCATGTAATGATTTGGTGTTCTAAGAGAGATAGTCTCTGATTAAGGACTACAGTTCATGTCAAACATGATAAAGAATTTCATGCAAGTGTATCAAACTCAGCAGAGAAAAACATCTCCATACTATCCACAAGCAAATGGACAAGTTAAAGTCACCAACAGAGAATTGGAAACCATTTTGATCAAGGTTGTTAATTCCATTAGAAAGGATTAGGTAGATAAGGTACCAAAATTTGTTTGGGCCTATAATACTACTTGGAAAACAACAACTAGATTTTCACCTTATGAATTGGTTTATGGTAAGAAGCCTTTATTCTCTGTTGAATTTGAATTACAAACTTTGAAAATAGTTATAGAAGTAGGAATTGAATTAGAATAAAAATAGAAAGAAAGACTCGTATAGCTTAATCAACTTGATGAAATGAGGATGGAAACACTACAAAGAACTAAACTAGTACAATATCAAAGAAAAGTTTGGCATGATGCAGGGCACTGTTGTTTGATTCTAAATTTCAACAGTTTAAAGGGAAACCACAAACAAGATGGTTGGGACCTTATAAGATTGAAGAGGTATATAAAAATGGTTATGTTAAGCTGATACCTATTGGTGACAATAGAAGAGCTCTGTTAGTCAATGGACATAGATTGAAGCTCTATCAAAAACCTCTCAATAAAGATGAATTTATTCAAAAAGTAAAGGATCAAGTAATTATTTTGGAAATATCTACTTCTTCTAGTGAACATGCTCCTTGATAATCTATATATATATAAAAAATAAAAAATAAAATAAAAATAAAAATCAATAGTGAAAATCCTTCCAAGGATGCTATTGACAATGCATGCCTAGAAAACCAACTTGTTGGCTGGCTATGCATTGCAAAAAAAAAAGGCTTTGGCTAGAAAACCAATAATGGCTAGCCAAAGGGAAAAAACAAAATATTTATAAGAAAATCTCATCATGACACTATGATTGGTCATCTCCATGTAATAAACTAATCTATGCAAACCTATTTGTGTAGGACACGTGGTGAGCAAAGGATAACATCTAAGGTTAAAGTAAGTAAGACATATATTTTATTATCTATGTTTAAGTTAACTAATTATTTTTGATTTGATTAAGATCCTATTCTCTGGAGATGACCTAAATTTGAATCTTCCAAAATGGAATGACACATGCCATAATGAAAAAGCATGCAACTGAGGCACCAAAGGTGTATAGATAAGTGTGCAACTTTGATATCATCAATTAGGTCATTAAGTATCGCAATGATGGGATGTCATAAAAAGGGGCTTTAAATAAAGTAATAAATTACTATCACCATCAATGTGACACATTATCATTTTACATAACTTATATTAGTGAGACAAAATGGTTGGCACACTCCATAGAAACATGCAGCACCTAATTGTATGAAATCATCATACCACACTATGTACTCATGTAGTTGTAGCATTTTAAGTGGACCATTTCCTTTCTATGGACTTCAACAGAAGCTAGTCTACCAATCCTCAAGACCTGTTGCTTATTGACTTCAACAAAATATTTTTTTACATCTTAATTGGAGTTAAAGGAACTGAGCTGACTATGACTCTGCATATAAATAGGATAGAAGATAAGATCAGTGCTGAAGGATCCAACAAAGTTTCATAAAGACAAAGCTTCTGTAGTAGTGTTTAGAGCCAATGACTAGCTACCTTTCATTGAAAATTTATAGGCTTTCAACAAAACAATGGTAAGTGAATTCATTACCAATCTCACCCCTAAATTTTCAATTGTAAAAGGCATTGTTATTCCTGTTACAACTCAAATCATAAGCCAAATTATACAAGTTCTAGAAGAAATAATGAGAGCTACACACAGAGTTTCATTTAGTGATTTAATTAGTTAGTTTAATGGTAATAAGCAGATCAAAACTTCATGTCTAGTAGATTCTAAGGGAAAATCAAAAGGGATTAAAATAAATTCACTTCCCAAACCTTGGAAATCTGTAGCCAAGTGGGTATTTAAATATATCATTTGTGAAGGGCAACACAGTCTTTTAGGGGGAGATGCCATGAAAATGTTAATACATCTTAAGCATGGGAGACAAAATCCTTAGTACAAAATTAACCTCCCATCTTTCTTATATGGTGCTCTACAAGTTATGTCTACAACTCGTACTATTGCTCTTAGACATCATGGCCTTTTTTAGCTTATTATCCAGCATCATTTCCTTTAGCGAGGTCAAGAGGTCTAGGAGGAATTTTAGAATAGTATAGCACAACAAATTATAGATTTTCCTACATAATAAACCCTAAATGTACCATAATAATACTCATCTCCACTTGTTACATTAGCTGAGAAAACAACACCAAAAAAAATCTCAAACTGTAGTCTCCACAGAAATCCCTTCTTCTTCAAAAAGAATCACAAGGTCTCAAAACCGTGACATTTCAAGCTCCCCACCTGAACCTCATGAGCCTGTAGTATAACCAATTCCTCTGATAGGAAGAATAAAATTGAGATGGAAGGTCACTACAGAACTTGAGATGACCAAGGGTTTGGTGGTTGAGAAGGAAAATCAACCAAGTGTAGCTCAAAGAGTAATTAAAAGAAGGAGAAGGTTCATTTTAATAGAAGATGAACAAGAAGCTGTAAATATTTTAGATAGTCTTAAAATGGTGTCTCATTCCCCCATACATTAGAATATTCTTGCACCTATAGATATTGAATAAATTCCTTCTAAAAGGAACTCTCTAATCATAAGGGAGAAGTCAAATCCAGAGGAAGAGCCACACACGATAGAAGAATTAAGTATGGCAGAATAACCACATATTCTAATTGAAAATACAATAGATAAAGAGAAAACTATATGTAATAATAAGAAAGGTGATTCATCAAATATAAATGATCCTATTATGTAGCTAACTTTGCAACTTTCTCAAGCTCAAGCTCTTGAACAACAACAAACAGTTGACATTACTGACTTGATCAATCAATTGCAAAACAAGGATAATCTTAACTCATCTTTGGTGTAGAAATTAAATATAGTAGTTGCTGATCATGCAAGAGTATTTCATAGATTAGAGGAAATAATAAAAGAACATGAAGATGAACAAATTGGTCTTTGGATATATGTAGAAAGTTTGAAGATGAAAAATAAGATATTACATAATTTGGTAAACTCTTTCAAAGTAACTGCTATTGTACTTTCTCCTCCTAAGGTATTTGTTGACCATGGTTATCAAACAAGTGATCCAGGTATTCCTCCTTTACAAATACTACATCAAATTGAAAAAGAATATTTTGTACTTAAATAGAAAAACAAAGATGTAAATTCTTCAAACAAACTCTTGGAAAATGAAAAGAAAGAATTAGAGGCTAAAGTCCAAGAGTTAGAAGAAAATTTGCAGGATGCATGCAAATTAGGAGAAATTATTTTGGCATGTAGGAATCCTTCTCCTACATACAATTTGTTTTTATTTGAACAATTTTATAGATGGCAACTTCTACAGATCTCCTATCATCTTCCTTACAAAATTTTACAGCCAACAACATTTTTGGAAATTTTCTATAGTGCTAAACCTAATTAGCAAGATTTGCTTTGTGAATTTTATTTGCATGACTTGATTCTAGGAGATCATGAGCATTACATTCTAAATTAAAAAATCAAATAGCATGGAAAGGCAAATTTGAGGACTATACAAATCATGCTAAGACTACAAGATTATGTGTCAGACTAGCCTTTCCTATTCTCAGATTAATCAAATATAATAAAAATTTGCTTTGTTAAATGATGAGGTTAAAACACATTACTTATAGGCTCTATATGATTGTACTATTTTATTTGATTTGTTTTCAGGATAGAGCTTGATTCAGTAATGGCTGCAAGTATAAATAGATGGGACCAACTTTCAGTCCTCTTAAAAGGTGAGAAGTCATTTCCCAAAATAAATTAAGATGGAGTATGAGGAGAGCATCCTCAATTCTGGAAATTTTAATAGAGGTAATCAACTTTGGGGGAGAACATAAATGGATTGGTATGAGATATAAACCCCCTTTGCTGATCATACCTATTTCAAGATAACAGAGTTGAGCTCCACAATTAGAAGAGAAATTTAGTATATGGAAACAAATGATTCAAACACATCAAGGATTTACCAATAATTTAGATAGACACATAACAGATGAGTTTCATGAATATGATTTGAGTCAGAGTGTAGAAAATAGAAGCCAGAGCTATGAATGCCAATAAATGTTTGCAATGGGACTTGTAAAAGGTAAAGCATAGGGGAAATGATGAGCTCAAAATATGGCTCATTATTGACATGTTATTTCCTTCAAATAATCTCTCAAAGGATATTATCTTATGCAAATCATATATTCTTAGATAGCTATTACATGGAAAATAGATATTTGTCTTATTTATATTAAACCAAAGACTGAACCTTTACTTTGTCATTAATGTCTAATACATAGCATGTTTTAGTGATATTTGGTGTGAATAATTATTAGGAAGAAGACACAGGTGATGTATAGTGAACATTCCATTTTGATCTCCATCTAGCAAAACTATGGACTCTGTAGGCTTACTTCTATAGACTCTGCAAGCTTGCTTCTATAGACTCTGTAAGCTTGTTTTGATAGACTCTATAGGCTTGTTTCTATGGACTCTGTAGGTTTGTTTTTATGGACTTTGTAGGCTTGTTTCTATGGACTCTATAGGCTTTTTTATATGGACTCCACAAGCTCATTTCTACAGACTCCATAGGGTCAATTCTAATAATTTTGTAAGGACAATGCCACAAATAGGAAGCTGGTGACCATATAGGATAAGGAAGAACCATTCCAACTGGAATCAAATAAGGAAAATAACTACCTTCTATTTTGAAGGACTTTCTTTTGATAAATTGGTATGTAATCATATTTTAGGACTATTATAGGATATGATATTTATTTCATCAAAATAATTGGATCTCTTAGAAATCCAATCTCCTATCTTTGGATGAAGGGATCGACCAGGAGTCCTATTCTTTTGTATCCTATTTTGAGTTGATTAGTATAAAGTGTAAGACTTTTGACTATGAAAAGGGAGAGAAGAAATAGAGGATATAGAGAAAAGAGAAAATCAAGAATTAGATATTTTAGAAGCATACAGGTTTTAATTAGATTGTAAACATTTCATTTTCATGAATTAATACTTCAAGTTTCTAGCACTGATTAATATTTATTCCTGAGTCTGAGAGGAGTAAGGGTCCACTCTCCTTGGAACCAAGAACTGTGTATGGTATTTATGTTATATTTTATTAGTTAGAATCTTATTACTATTTGCATTTATTTATAAAAACATCAAAACAAATTCATAGTTTAAAAAGAGTATTTTCTTATTTCATTTCTTTTCAATGCAAAGTATGTTTTATTTTACAGTAGAAGTGTGAAACAAATTTATTTTCATAAATAGAAGTGTGAATTTACTTTCCCTACAAACATAAAATAGGAGTGTGATATTTTACTTCTAACATAAAAGTGGATTGATTTAATTTCTTTTTTTAGCAAAAGCGTGAATCAAGTAGTTTAGTCAAAGTTATAATAGGATTAGCAAACACCCCCATAAGCAGACTTCTACTATCCCATACCTTATTGCAGATAGCTTTGGACACTAGCCCTAGTTGATAAGACACCAATTGAATATTGGTTAAATGAGGAGTTAGATGACACTCATCAATGGACTTAAGGGAGACAAAGTTATAAATAAGCAAACCCAAGGGAATTTCGAGTCATGAAGCTTGTGATTTGAACTCAAAACCACCATTCAAACCCTATTAAAACCTATAAGAATGCCCTGGAAAGGCACAAGGACATTAACCAGACCATGAGAGCATTATGATTGACAAGAAGGGATCTGAATTATCACTTATATGAAGATGGTTCAACCTATAATCCACTGGTGAGAAATTTAATTAGACTTTCAATAATGGCAGTTCAAAAATGAGCTCTAAGGACATGAACAAATAGTCTTAAAAATGGGGGACCTCTCTAATGACCTCAATCAACTTGAAGATATGACAATGCATGTATTGAGAATCTTAGTCAAGGACCCTCCTACACTCAATCTAGCTGGCCTAATTATAGATGATAAGTTCAAATAAAAAAACTTCCAATTTTATATGAGAAATGAGGTACCAAACCAAAGGCAAGACTACTTTTGATAATAATACGATCATGAGTATGATTCTAACAGCAAGGGAAACAATCAATGAAGTCAGGATCATCAAAGAGTCATGGAGATCTTACAATAACAATAGGAGAATTCATTAGTCATAGGGTCCTAGGGTTAATTAGATTAATAATATTCCTTTGTAGCTAAGAAATTATATATTTTGGAAATGGAATATTCTTTTGCAAAGGCATATGCAAATTTTCAAGCACATTGCCTATAGCTCAATCTATTAGTGAAATTCTAGTGTATTCTAGAATATTTGTAGAAGGGACACCTATCTTATACACTTATACTTTTGTGATTGGATATGACTGACCAATGTGCTTCCTTACATTATATAAAAGGAGTATTATCAATTGTAAAGGGAGGGGAGTTTTTGAGCTAAAACTTGTGTAAAATTTTGAGAAACTAATGCAATTAGGAAATTATGAAAAGATTGTCTCATTTTATTTATGTGAATTATTCTATTGTTTTTCTCTCACTTTTCTATTCTACATTCTAAATTTGAATAATTATTGTAGACTCTTGGTGTGTACCTTTGAATGAAAAATTGTTAACTTGTGCCAATGCTAGGTTAATTGAAGGTTCTCTAGTTTGCTTCATTTTATTTTCTCTACATTTATAGATGTGCATATGATATTTTATAATAAGGATAAATCTTTAAATATACTTGATTTTCATTTGAATTATTTCCCACATTCCCTAGATGTTCACCTATTGTTTGATAAGATTTGAGATTATGCTATTTCATGTCATATATTGGTTAAGTACATGCCTAGATGAGATTTGAAATTTTTTATGATGTTTGGAGTAAAGATCATCAATATATTTTATCTATGTCCTACCCTTCCTTTTGCTTCTTTTTTAACCAATTCACTTTAGATTAAGCCTCATTGTGAATATCCATTTTAGTTTAGTTTTAAGCTTAAATTTGAGCATAATTCACTTTAATTAGTATAGATTTCCATAATATTTATAATAATTATAGGCTAAAGTGGCTCCCAACCACTAAACATTATAACTATTGTGAAAAAATTCACTTGCTTTACCTCTATTCCATCATTAGATAATATGATTATCACAACCTACAACTCATGCATTGAATTATTTGAATTATAAAGTGAGAAGTGTTTCTTAAACACTCTAAGCACCTTGTGATACATATTTAGGCATCAATAGGGTAGGATTTACACAAGATTATTATTGCATGGAAACTAAAGTCTATAAGAAGCATAATATTCTTTATCAATAGGGTTAGTTATAACAATTCCTACTCTAGACCTATACCTACACCTAGCACCATCAAAATGTAACTTCCATAGTCTAGGCACAATATGAGAAGATTTAGGATCACATACCTTAGTAGTCTCAAGAGTGAAAAATCCTAAATAAGAGTTGAATATGTTGAACCTCTCATTGATTACATTATAATCAGTGATCATATGCTTCATTTTAGGCTCTTTTTATATATAGTTTTGGTTGGGAAATTCTCTCCAAGGAAACCACATATGTGAAAAATATGTTGTCATATAATCATTCAAGATTTTAGTCCAATCTCTACTCAATAGCATCCCATAAGCATTAGGTATTTCCACTATTTGGATATCAATGAACTATTCAATCCTTGGCTTTGAGGTAATCTGCATGTGAATGTTCAATAATTAACCAATCACTTTGACTCTTGATTTATCTAACTAAGTTATAACTCTATTAGCTTTAATGGGAGTCAAACCTTATTGTTCATAAATACCCTTAGGCATTATATTTACAAATGTACCAAAATATAATAAACACTTATGTATATTCTTACCAAAGATCCTGACTGTAAGTAGGAAAGAAGGAACATCTAACTTAATTATGTGTATTGAAATATTATCATGTGTAGACTTTTGAGATTTACCAAGATTTTTAGACATATATTCCAACAACAGATCTCTTTGTTAATTAATCTATGTTAACTCATACAAGGTAATGTTAGATTTGATCCTTTTCATGTCCTCTACTATGTTATACCTAGTCCTATTAGAAGAACTAGATGTATCATCATTGGGTGTTGGAAATATTATCATTGATGTCAAAGGTCTAGCATTATTGGTGATAAAGGCCATATTGCATTTAATGTTGTCCATAATATCTTGGCTAATGTGAGTTAATATTTATTTAATATTAACAAATATATTTTTGGTTGCATATGAGACAAAAGAAGGGCCCATGGAGAAGTCAAAGAGCCATGAGGTAAAGATAAAAGAAGGATGGGATGGATTTTCCCATGAAGAGTCATCTTGGGGAATTCCAAGAGTCACCAAGTGAAGACAAAAGAGGAAGGCTACAATTTCTCATGAAGGGACACTTTGAGGAATACGAAAAGTCACTAAGATAAGGACAAAAGAGGGAAGGACGTTTTTGATCATGAAGGGTCACCACATGAATTTTCAAAGGCAAGGATATGAAGGGTCATACAAGTTTGGTGCCATTTTCCATGAGGATTGAAAGGTCACAAAGGGGGAAGGCCAAAGGTCATTTGGAAAGCTATAAATAAAGGCTTGAGAAGCCATTTGTAAAATGAGAGATAGAGGTTGATTTGATATTGTAATATCTAGCTTAGAAGATCAATTGTGAGAGATGAATATGATTTGTATTTATTATATCTATCTTAAAAGAGCAAAGGTGAGAGAGAGGAAAGAGATGTTGTATTAAACTATCATTTGTTGAGATAGTAACATTGAGAGATAGGTGTGTGGTATACACAAAGGGGTTGGTGCTCCTGTGGGTTGGTGCTCACAAATTGTTGCTATGTTGGTACTTGGCAAAGGGGTTAGTGCTCCTGTGGGTTTGTGCTCATGAATTATTGATGGGTTGGTGCTCGGAAAAGGGGTTGGTGTTCCTATGGGTTGGTGCTCATGAATAGTTGTTGGGTTGGTGCTCAGCAAAGGGGTTGGTGCTTGCGAATATTGTTTGGGTTGGTGCTCATTAATATACTTGAGATTGTTCTCCATGGTTTTTCCCACATTGGATTTCCACATTATATCTGGTGTCTCTCTCTATCTTGTGTGGTGTTTATTTTTTGAGTTTTATTACATATCTTAAATGTTTGATTAAGTGGAATTTGGTTTAGGGAAAGATTTATAAGATATATGATATACTAATTCACCCCCCTCTCAGTATATATTGTGCTTAACAATTAGTATCAGAGTAGGTTCCTTTTTGAAAAGTTTTATAGCTTGAAGGTAGATCAAGAAAGCACGATAGCCGGGTCATAGGAAGGATTTTCTAAAAATAGGGCACATTTATTTGATGGGATGAATTATGATTTTTGGAGCATGAGAATGAAGGTTTATTTGATGGCCCTTGGATTCAACATATGGAAAGTAGTGGTGGGGGAATATGAAGAGCCACAAACATCTGCAATTACTCTAGTAGAAAAGAAGGCAAGTGAATGTAATGCTAAAGCTTTAAATGTTATTTTATGTAGTTTATGTGAATCTAAATTTGTTATAGTAATGCAATATAAATCTTCTCATGAAACTTGGGTAAAACTTGAGAATATTTACAAAGGCGATGGAAAGGTTCAAAAAGCTAAGCTTCAAAATTTTAGAAGGTATTTTGAAAGTTTGAAGATGGAAGAAGAAGAAGATATAACAAGTTATCTCTTGTGAGTTAATCAGATAGTAAATCAAATTCAAGGTCTTGGGGAAACATTGGAAGAGTCAATGGTGATTAAAAAGGTTTTGAGATCTCTACCAATGAGATATGATGCAAAGGTTTTGGTAATCAAGGAGATGAAAATTTTTAGCAAGCTAAAGATGGATGAGCTTCATGGTATTCTCATGGCATATGAGATGCAGACATATGAGATGTGGATAGAACAAGATAAACCCTCAAAGAGAGAAGCAACTTGCAAGACATCAAAGAAAGAGAAAGCTAAGATTTAAGAATCAAGTGATAGTTCCAATGATGATGAAGATGACAATAGAGCACTTTTCATTTGCAAGCCAAAAAGGGGAACAGGTAAATATCAAAGAAAATTACCTTTTAAATGTTTTAATTATGGAAATATTAGACAATTTTTAGCTAGACACCCAAATAAGGGCAATGATGATGAAGAAGAAAAGCCTACATACAAGAATAATTTCAAAGGCAAATCTAAGAAGGGATTCGAGAAGAAGATGTTGTATTATAAGGATCTTAGCTCAGTCGAAGATAGTGTATTTAGTGATTCAGAAGAAGAAGAGATTTTATTCATGGCCATACATGAAGATGATCAAGAAGAAGAAGAGGAAGAAGCTAAAGTGAATATGGAAGGAGAACTCATTTGTGCCCTTGAAGAGTTAAAAGCTGTTGAGAAGAAGAATCAAAGATTAAAGCACCAGATCGAGAAAAATGAAAAGGAGTCAAAAGAAGTAATTGATGATCTAACAACACACTTGGAAGAAGCCAAGAAGAATGAAGAAGATCTCATAGCACAGTTGGAAATAACATGAAAAGAATGTCAAAGGTATGCTATTGAAATTGCCTCTTTAAAAGAAGATATTGAGAAAGCAGTCAATGATAAAGTAGTTAGTGATTCAAAATTTGAAGATAACACTAACATGCTGAATAAGATATTGGAAAGTCAAAAAGAAAATTTAGATAAAATAGGGATCAGATTTGAAAAGAAAAAGAGCAATGCTGAAGCTCTTACAAAAGAGGAAAAAAAAGGGGAGAAGTGAAGAATACAGAAGACATTTCAAATAGAGAAGGATGGAAGAAACAAAGCTACAAAAGGCAATCAAGTCAGAGATATACATACAAGTCTTATTTTTATGGCTATTATTTTTATTTTAATGGATATAGTCACAAGAAATTAGAATGTAGAAAAATAGCTAACAATTTCAGAAATAAGGAAAAGGAAAGTCAAGTAGAGTCAAGCAGAAGCCACAACTCTTTTGCTCCTCTGTCAAGCATTGATGAAGAGACCATAGTATGCTACAAGTGTAACAACTTCAGACACATAGCTCAGTATTGTAGAAGTGTGTTTGAGTCAATCAAGAATGATTAGAGTTTCAAAGCTCCATTCATCAAGAAGAAAGTTCAGACATGTTCATGGTAGAAGAAACAACTTGAAGATTCTATGATGGTTCAGATAGCCCTACATGTAAGAGGTAAAGATCAGCCATGGTTAATTGATAGCAGATGTTTGAGGCATATGATAGGAGATAAAAGTAAGTTCATTACTCTAAAGAAGATCAATGGTGGTACAGTGAGATTCAGAGATAAAACCACTACCAGGATAGCCAAAAAAGGTACTTTGAGTTTGGATTATGGTAGAACTAAGACTAAGAATGTTTTATATGTAAAAGGTCTTAAGCATAATCTATTAATTGTTAGTCAAATATGTGATCAAGGATACACATTAAATTTTCATGCTGAAGGTTGTGAGATTAGAAGAAAAGATTCAAATGAGTTGATTGTAGATGCTCAAAGGACAGGAAATAATGTATATGTATTGTCAGATATCTTTTCAAAGGCATGATCAAAGGACACATTCAAAGATCTACGAGAGGAGTTGGGAGTAATTTATATTACTTCCTACCATTGATGTTTAGCATTAATTAAGGGGGAGTTAAGTGTTAGCTCTAGGTACGCCCTTTGCCATTGATGTCAAAGGGGGAGAATAACAGGTATAGGTACAAGTGTAGATAATAGGTACAAGTATAGGTAAAAAAATAGGTATAAGGAATAGATACAAGTTTCTACAGTAAGGGGGAGTTATTGTATGTTTTTAGATGACAAGATGTGTAGGTGACAGGATGTGGCAGTTTCAGGATTGAGGTTTCCATCAATGATAAAGGGGGAGATTGTTGGAAATATTGTCATTGATGCCAAAGGTCTAGCATTATTAGTGATAAAGGCCCCATTGCATTTAATGTTGTTTATAATATCTTGGCTAATAAGAGTTAATATTTATTTAATATTAATGAATATATTTTTGGTTTCATATGAGACAAAATAAGGGCCCATGGAGAAGTCAAAGAGCCATGAGGTAAAGACAAAAGAAGGATGGGACGGATTTTCCCATGAAGAGTCATCTTGGGAAATTCCAAGAGTCACCAAGTGAAGACAAAAGAGGAAAGGCACAATTTCTCATGAAGGGACACTTTAAGGAATACAAAAAGTCACCAAGACAAGGACAAAAGAGGGAAGGATGTTTTTGATCATGAAGGGTCACCACATGACTTTTCGAAGGCAAGGATATGAAGGGTCATACAAGTTTGGTGCCATTTTCCATGAGGATTAAAGGGTCAAAAAGGGGGAAGGCCAAAGGTCATTTGGAAATCTATAAATAAAGGCTTGAGAAGCCATTTGTAAAATGAGAGATAGAGGTTGATTTGATATTGTAATATCTATCTTAGAAGAGCAATTGTGAGAGATGAATATGATTTGTATTTTTTATTTCTAGCTTAGAAGAGCAAAGGTGAGAGAGAGGAAAAAGATGTTGTATTGAACTATCATTTGTTGAGATAGCAACATTGAGAGATATGTGTGTGGTATACACAAAGGGGTTGGTGCTCCTGTGGGTTGGTGCTCCTATGGGTTAGTGCTCACGAATTGTTGTTGGGTTGGTGCTCGATAAAGGGGTTGGTGCTCTTGTGGGTTGTGCTCATGAATTGTTGCTAGGTTGGTGCTCAACAAAGGGTTTGCTGATCCTATGGGTTGGTGCTCATGAATTGTTGATGGGTTAGTGCTTGACAAAGGGGTTGGTGCTCCTATGGGTTGGTGCTCATGAATTGTTGTTGGGTTGGTGCTTGGCAAAGGGGTTAGTGCTCCTGTGGGTTGGTGCTCATGAATAGTTATTGGGTTGGTGCTCAACAAAGGGGTTGGTGATCCTGTAAGTTGGTACTTGTGAATATTGTTTGGGTTGGTGCTCATTCATATACTTGAGATTGTTCTCCATGTTTTTTCCCACAGTGGGTTTCCATATTATATCTGGTGTCTCTCTCTATCTTGTGTGGTGTTTATTATTTGAGTTTTATTACATATCTTGAATGTTTGATTAGGTGGAATTTGGTTAAGGGAAATATTTATAAGATATATGATATATTGATTCACCCCCACCTCTCAATATATCCCATGCTTAACATTGGGTTTAGAAGTACTTCCTTTAAAAAGCTTTGAATTTTTAACTTGTGATAATGCTAGGTTAATTGAAGGTTCTCTAGTTTGCTTCATTTTATTTGCTCTGTATTTTTATATGTGCATAAGCTATATACTAATAGGGGTAAATATTTAAATTAAACTTGATTTTTATCTGCATTATTTCTCACATTCCTTTGTTGTTCGCATGATGTTTGATAGGATTTGAGATTATGCTATTTCATGTCATACATTGGTTAAGTACATGCCTGGATGATATTATAACTTCTTAATGATGTCTAGAGTAAAGATAAACAATATACATTCTCTCTACCCTACCCTTCCTTTTGCTTCTTTTTTAACCAATTCACTTTAGATTAAGCCTCATTGTGAATATCCATTTTAGTTTAGTTTTAGGCTTATATTTGTGAATAATTCATTTTAATTAGTATATATTTCCATCATATTTTTAAATAATTATAGGCCATGGTGGCTTGTAACCACCAAACATTATAAATATTGTGAAATAATCCACTTGCTTTGCCTCTATTCCATCAATAGATAACAAGTTTATCACAAACTAGAACTCATGCACTAAATTATTTGAATTCTAAAATGAGAAGTGTTTCTTCAACACTGATCACCTTGTGATAAATTTTTAGGCATCAATAGTACTTTGTTAAATAAAACTTAAATTTATTTTATTTATCTAGCTTTTCTATTTCAAAACTATGTATTGTAATGATGTGGTTCCATAATAAAAATGTCACTTTGATTAATCATCCTCACACAATAAAAAATTGATTTTAACTATAAAATTGAATTCCAAAACCAAACCACTAATTTATTTCAAAACTCAAACAATGAAAAACTAAGAAAAATGAAAGTTTTTGTTGACTCTCTTACCACCAAAATTATGTATTTTGAAAATACTCTAATGTTTCATTAAAAAGTTATATTTATTCCTCTCATTAGTGTATTTATTTGAAACATAATGTTTATAACCTTGGTTTTAAAATTATGCAATCAATGGGTTATTTTGATAGTGGTCTTGGAAAACATTAAAATGACATTATTAAACCCATTTTGATTAAAACTAATATAGATTATAATTGGCTCAATTTTAGTACTTCTAATGGTAATTTTAAGTTGTATTGTCCCTATAAATGAAGAATTTTTAAAAATAGTACTTATAAATCTCATAATACATATGTCTATTATAATTATTATCATGCTCATACTTTGGTTAAAAATGATAAAATTTATGAGCATTATGTTAAACCAAGCATCATATTTCAAAATGTTTGAAATTTCATCCATATCAATATTTTGTTAAATCAAATCATGACATTTTTTATTCTTTTAAAACCAATAAAAAACCTCGCTAAAATGCTAGATTAATTAGATCCCTAAGGCTATAATATGTTCTCAAGACTTGGATGTGTCTTCTTTTGATAATTCATCAATTTATACAAGAAGGATATCTTTTGTGAAAATTAACGTCTATTATTTGTCTCATTTTTGATAAGTTAACACTCAATTTTTATGCATTCTTTGCTTTTATGCTTACTTTTTTAAAAGTTGTAAATGGAATATGCTCTATTAGGAGATAATTATTTTTATTAACTTCTTTTTTCATGTATAATTATGTACTTTATCATGAAAGTTTTATTTTAATCCATTTTCCTCTTATTATATCAAATTTTATTACGTTCATTATATGTATATCATATTTATGTCATTTTGTGTAGTTTATTGAGAAGATTTAATGTGAACATGTATGTAATGTGATAATATTCAGGTTAACAATAATAATTTAAAGTGTTGAATATTGTTAGTTATTTGTTATAACAAATCATGTAACAATATGATAAATGGTTTGTAATCATCAATTTATTAGAAAATTTTAATTGTAATCTAGGTGAGTAGTTTATGGAGTTATAATAGGCCTGATATATAGCCTATTTCATGTAAAACATTTTATTGAATAATGTTGAATTATGAATGATTGATTAAAACACATATGTGTTTTGAGCCTTCAACTCTCACTAAATATGGGTTTATTTATATATTTAGTATCAAATCAGGTTGTCCAAGCCTCTCTAACCATAGTGTTTCACTCATTTATTATTTATTTTCAACATGACCTAATGACCAATTAGTGAAGACTGCTTACTCATATCATTACTCTATTCATTCACTATTCTTATAGACTATCAGCAGTCTAGTAGTGAATGCCATGTGTGAACTTAATGACATTCACCATCCACCTGCATCTCAATCTTCTTTCAAATTTGTTCATTCTCTTCATTATTTTTCATTTTGATCTATTCATATTTTGCATTATGAAAATTTTAAAAATAAAAATATATACATATATCTGAGTGTGTGTTGTAATTTTATTGATTTGGTTGTATGATAATCAAGGTTTGAAAAGATTATATATTAATATATCAACCTATTTACATCATCAACATCTGATTGAAGTACATTCTAGCACAATATCCTTTACTATGCATAAAATCCATTATTTTTTAGGCTTTTTGAAATGGTCAAAGACATATCTATACACTTACAAATTAAGGTTAACACTCACTATACTTTGTTGATCAGATTGATAAAATGTTTGAGATATAAATGATTTAGAATTTGGGTAGCATTTTTATGTTTTATAATAAAATACTAACATATCTCTAGACATCCTATGAAGGTACTAAATAAGACTCCATTTTTTATGTTTTATGTTGTCTAAAGCTATGTGTATTCAAATGCATGACCAGTGTGGGGCTCCATGTGATTTTAAATAGAATATACTTAGGCATTAAATTATCTCTCCCTTAGCTTGTAAATGTCCTTATTTTTTATGATACAAAAAAAAAAAAAAAAACACAAAACAATAGCACTATGGCTTATTCACCTCACATGGTAGTCAGCTCCCTCTAAACCTATAACTTCTACACCACTCAGCTACCATAATTATCCATTCTCCATTACTCCTCTTGGCAATAAGATATATTCCTCCATGTTGCCACCACCATATAAAATATAGATGAAAATAAGACATTTAAGTTTTGTCTTTTAATATTAAGGTTAAAAATGAGGCAATGGTAACTATGGTTTAAATATTTTAAAAATTAGTATGATTTTTTAGGTCAAAGTCATTTAATCTTTATTTTATGTTATCAATCAAGTAAAAATATTTCTATAGTCATTTTTTATTTGATGCATTTATGATATTAGTTAGTTTTATATATATATTTTTTTGAGTATATAGGCTTCAATCTTAATATAATCAATTAGTTTTTTTTTATATAGTTTATTATTAACGTGGAAGTTTTAAATAGTTTAAATTTAGTCAATATCGTTTGTGGTAATAGATGTCAATGTCAATATTTCATGACGAAATCTATACTCTCATGTTTTCATTATCTATTTTATGTGTCCATAATCAAAGTGTCAAATAAAATTTATTTGTTATCATCAAATAGATTATTCATGTTTAGTTATTTGTGGTCATATTGCAAGTTTTAGTATTATTGTCAAAAATAAAAAAGATTCATTTCCTTTAGTAATCTTTTTTAAGTAGTGTCATAGTCCTTGAATAAGCCTTGAAAAGGAGATTTCAATAAAATGGTATTTTTTAACCAGTTGGAGCTCCAATCAATATCAAAGTACTTATCTAAAAAATTGATATTTTTAATATGAGGAATCCCATTTTCATAATGGATGCATTATCATTTAAAACTAATGTCTGTAAGTTGACACTTTGGGAGGGAATATTGAGAAAATATAGTGTGAACATGTATTTAGTATGATAATATTTAGGTGAACAATAATAATTGTGTGTAATATTTTTAGGCATTTGTTAGAATAAATCGTTTAACAATATGATAAATTTTTAGTAGTTAATAAGTTGTTATAATAACTTACCTATCATATAGTTGAGTAGTTTATGGCATTATAATATGCCTGATATATATCCTATTTATATGTATAACATTTTATTGAATAATGTTGAATTATGAATGATTTATTAAAACACATTTTTGTTTTCAACCTTTGACACTCACTGAATATTGGGTTATTTGTATATAATTAACATGAAATATTGGTATAAACTTTTGTTTTGTAGGTATTTTGGATCATTTATTGGTATCTCATTTCTTATAGGTTATTTTTCCATTTGGATTGAACTTCATGTTCAAAGAGGATTCCTAAAGATTTTGATGATCACAACTTCATCTTTGCTTACTTCTTGGTGACACCTATTATATTTATTTTTTAAAACCATTGTAAGCTTTGTAATTCCTTGTGAAGAAAGTTTCCATTAAGTGGAGAAATATGTAATTTCAAATCCATTATTTGTAAACAAAAATAAATATTAATGGGAGTGTTGGAAAATAATATTTATTTAGGTTAATCCTAAGTCTATTTAGTTGCGCATTTATTATTATTAAAAAACAATTTATCCAAGATTTATGATGTTTCACACCTATTTTGTCCTTTTTAGGGAATATATTAGTTACATGTCACATATAACTCCATCCACATTTTTCACACACTTCCACATAACCTTAATGGGATTAGTGAAATTCGGCACACACTAATAATGTTGGGAAAGTAGCTCCTATTTCCATATATCTCTATTTAATGAGCTCTCTCATTATACACTAGAACACAACAATAATTCTTTAGACACTTTCTTATGGCTTGAGGGCAACACTCTTTCTCATTAATTTATTAGATTTATATTACACTTGAATAATATTTTATTTAAATCCTTCTCAATATACATGGGTTTTTTCTATTGATTCAATTTCCAAACTTATCGATCTTGTGTCTCACATTTTATGTTATTAATTTAAGGTAACATTACTCCTTTATACACTCCTTTATGTGTTAAATGTTATTTTATATTTATCTTGGAAAATATTATAATAATAATGGTAGAGATACTTATGTGTGGTTAGAATCATTGGCTTAATAATATCTCCTTTTAGTTCAAGTGCAACTTGGAAATAGATTTTATAGGTTTAAGACTTCAAATTGAGAGAATAAGACATAAATATATTTATTTTGAGACTCTAAATACTGGGACACCTCCTTGGTATGAATCCCCATATTAAGGTTTAAATTCCATTGTAAATATTATACCTCTAAGATAAGACTCTAACCTATAACTCATTTTTTTTACTACTTAAGAAAGATGAGTATGTTATATGTTTGGTAATGATAATATGACACCTATATATGGATCCAATACCCAAAATTAGACATGAACTCTAAACTAATGTTATCATCAATGAAAATATATTCATAAGGATGTCAATTGACACAAATATATATAATCAAGGAAAATATAGTATAACTTACTAAGATATGAATCAAAATTATAAGGGCTAGGTTGATATAGTACAAATAAATATAGTTATAAAACAAAGTATATTATCTTAGTTAATATAATAGGAATATATTTTGTCTATAAAATCAAATGAAAATTATATAGAGAGGTAAGATAGATATAGACTCTAAGGAATTCAAACTAATAGTAGTCAAGGTATGGAATAACAATATAAAAACATCTATTAAAAAATATCATGAGTCAATCCCAACCCATTCCTAGTACACCCATTAGGACAAGGACATACACTCAATAATATTTATGCATTAACAAGCCCTTGAAAGATAAATTTAATAATTGATCAAAGTGAAAAATATCATATGTATAAATATTTTCCACCTAAATTTGTGATGTGTCACAATAGTGTAATGTGAGATCATGTTTTGGGATAGATACATAGCAACACACAAGATCATAATTGAAAATAAATGATCAAATAGCTAAATATAAATGTAAATAAATTAAAATATGTACCTTCATCTACCATTATAAATTAATATATGACATTATGTGTGTCATTTTTGATGGAAAATTCAAATTTGTAATCTAAATGAGTACACCTAAAAAATAAAAATAAAATCAAAATTTATACAAAAATTATATGTTAGTATAAAAAAATCCTTAATTTTCTTAGATATTATGGATTTTCTAAATTTTTTAAAGGGATCTAAGGAATATAGGATATGATAAAATATGAAATTTAGAGGATAAAAACAAAATATGGAAACTTTCAAAGTTGGGTCACTTGAATGTCATGATGTATGTTTCATTATTTTCTATCAAATGTGAGGATATTAATGGTCAAAAATAATGTAATGAAATTACTTAAATAATAAAGTAGAATACTAGAAATAGATCCAAATATGACTGAAATATATCATAATATATGATAATAGACAATCCACTTTTAGGGGGAAACCTCCACAAGTTTTAATAAGAGTAGAATTCACAATATAATGATAAATAATTACCACTACCTCCTATATAAAGTCTATCTAGGCCATGGTTACTCCATAGGCCAACCTACTAACCAAATGAATGCATAGAGAAATGTGATATAGCATCAAAGAGGGATAAGTAAGCCATAATTCAGCTATTCCTATCCTCATACATGTGATAGGTTAGGGGTGTAGCATGCCCTTCCCCTTCAAACCAACATTGTCCTCAATGTTGAACAACTCTGGATGTTGTTGTAGAAAATATTCACCTTCCTAAGTTACATCTTCACTGCTTAGGTTATTCCACTTGATCATAAATTCCCTAATCTCTTTGGTTCTAAACCTCTTAGTACGTGTTTGGAGGATCTTCTCTGGTTACAAAATGACACGTCCTTCTTCATCTAGTTTTAGGAGTTCTGTCTGGGCTGAAATTTTCTATCCATGAGCTTTTTCAAATAAGAAACATTAAATATTGGGTGTATGCAAGATGAATGAGGTAAATTGAGCTTGTAAGCCACACTTCCAATTTTCTATAGAACCTGATAAGTGCCATAATACTTAGGAGCAAGTTTGTTGTCCTTTTCTATTACTTCAAGGACATCTACTTGTAAGGCTGTAAACATACAAATACATAGTCACCCGCCTCAAAAATTTTCTCACTATGGTGTTAATCTACTTATTGATTCATCTTATTTTGTGCCAAGGCCAAATTCTCTCTCAAACTAGCCAAAACCTCTTGTTGATGTTGAATGTGCTCCTCCACATATCGAACCTTGGTTTGCACCTTTAATGACAAAGTGATGGAAGGTGGATGGTAACCATATAGTGCTAGAAATGGAGACAATTTAGAAGAGGTATGGAAACCTTTTTTCAAGTGGTATCCATTTAACCCAATGTTCTTATTTATCTGATACAAAACAATGGAGATACCCCTCTAAACATTTGTTAACCACTTCTATTTGTCTATCAGATTAGGGGTGGTAAGATGAGATATGAGCTAGCTGAGTACCCAAATAGGAAAATAGTTTAGTCTAAAAATTACTAGTGAAAATAATATCATGATCAATTAAAATTATTTTTGGGGTTCCATGTAATTTTAGAACTACTTCTAGAAAAATAGTTGCTACTCTACTTGCTGAAAATCGGTGTGAGAGAGCACAAAAATGGGCATATTTTGTAATCCTATCTACAATGACCAAGATAACATTCTTACCTTTATAACAAGGTAACCCTATGATGAAATCCATGGAAACCTCCTCCTACCTTTCACTAGGAATTGTTAACGGTTATAACAGACCCAAGTTCTTAACTATCTCACCTTTATTGTATTGGAATATCAAGCATTCTACCACAATATTTTTTACATCTCCCTTGAGTCTTTCCAAAAATAATTATTTCTTAATTCTATGATAAGTTTTCAAGAACCCTAAGTGTCCCCCAATTGGAGATACATGCAACTCCACAAGAATCTTATGTTTAAGCTTTGGATTTTTACACAAGAATAACCTACCCTTATACCATAGGACATTACCTTTCCATTCAAATTTATCAGAGGCTAAAGTACCTTGCTGGAGATTCTAAATTAGAACCTATGTATCCTTTTCTTACTCCCATTATAACCTAGCTTCATCCACCCAATCTATTTACAACATGGACATTGCACAAAGTAATGCTTCTATGGATGTATCTTGTCTAGATAGTGCATCTACTACTACATTATCTTTACCCTTCTTATAGATGATTTCAAAATCATAACCCAACATTTTGGTTACCCACTTTTGTTTTTCCTCAGATGATAATCTTTGCTCCAAAAAGTATTTGAGACTATCATGATCCATTTTCACCTTAAAGTGTCTACCCATCAGATAGGGCCTATATTGTTTAACTGCATGAAGATTATCCATCATTTATTTCTCATAGATAGGTTTTTTTATATTATTACCTTTGAATTGATGACTCTCAAATGCAATGGGTATTCCTTCCTACATTAGTACCACACCTAACCTAGATTTAGAAGCATCACATTCAATAGTGAATGTCTTTGAGAAGTTTGGAGTAGCCAAAACTAGAGTGGTGCACATAGCTACTCTTAGTTTCTCAAATGATTTGGTGGTGACATCATTCCAATGGAAGGCATCCTTATTTAGCAATGCAATGAGTGGAGTCACTATGCTGCCATAGCATTTCATAAATATTCAGTAGTAATCTATTAGTCTAGGAACCCTTGGAGATTTTTGAGAGTTTTTGGCATGGGTCATTCCATCATAGCTTTGATCTTCTAAGAAACAACTTTGACACCTTCATGGGAAAAATGTGACCTAGGTAATCTACCTCCTATAATCCAAAAGCACATTTTGATGGCTTTACATAACGCTGATGCTTCTCAAAAACTATCAACACCTGTTTCACATGTTGCAGATATGCTTCCCATGTCTGACTATAAATCACTATGTCATCAAAGAAAACCAGCATAAACTTCCTTAAAAAAGACCTAAAAATAATGTTCATCAAGCTCTGAAAAGTAGATGGTGCATTTTTAAGACCAAAGGGCATTACCAAAACTCATAATGGTCCTCATGCATTATAAAATCAATTTTATGAACATCTTCATCCTTGATTCTAGTTTGATGGTACCCTGAGCAAAGATCCAATTTTGTGAAATAATTAGCACCATGCAACTCATCAAATAAATCATCAATTAATGGAATAGGAAACTTATCTTTAATGGTGTACTTGTTGAGTTCCCTATAATCTAGGCACATCCTCCATGTGTCATCTTTCTTCCACACCATGACCACTGGTGATAAATATGCACTTTAGCTATGCTTGATGATCCCTACCTCTAGCATCTCATGGACCATCTTTCAATTTCACTCTATTGTGCATATGTATATCTATATGGTTTGATATATTGTGGTTGACTCCCTAGAATTAGTTGAATGGCATGATCATGTTCTCTTTTTGGTGGTAGTCCTTTTGGCATGGCCCCAAAAATAGATGAGTGGTCATCAAGAATCATCTATAGATTAGGATGTGTAGATGCTAGTGTGGGTTTAACTTCTATGTAACATAATCATGCAATAATTCCCTCTACCCCCTTTTTTAGCATCTTGGTCATCTAATGTGAACTAATCAATTGTGGATATTTTGCTTATAATCTACGTAGTTCAATTTTCCTACCTTTAGAATGAAAGTGTATGAATAGTTCCTAGAAGTTCATCTCAATGGTACCCAAGGTTGTGAGCCATTGGACTCCCAAAATAATGTCTGTGATACCCATGGGAATAGAAAACATAGGAGAATCAAGATTATACTCACCCATAGCAAGCTTATTACTATGGCATTTGCTTAAACAATTAATTGTGCCACCATCTACAATCATGACCTAAAATTCTACTTTTAGGTAGATGAAATAGTTCAATCGAGTGTCCAACTTATGGTTAATGAATTTATGTGTGCTCCTTGAATCAATAAACATTATCACCTTCTATTTCTTGAGGAAACCCACCACCTTAAGAGATTTTGGAGTGTTAATACCTATAAGTGCATGATAAGAGATTGTAGGTTGGGAATCTTTAATTACCTCCTCTATCTCTTCCTCATCATCATTGGAGGCATCATCTTCTTCTTCATCTTCATTGGATCTCTCAATGTAGAATAACATTTTCTTGAAATATCTATGTCCTTTGCTCCACTTGCTATCACAAATGAAACATAATCCTTTTGCATGGTTCTCTTTAATTTGTTGAGGGGTCAATCTGGTAGGTGAAGGAAATGTTGGTGTCGATATGCTATGATCTTTGAAGTGAGTGAATAATTACTTCTTGTTGGCTATGAATTTTTCCTCAAATCTACGTGCCATGATAATAGAATTAGAAATCTTAAGTGGATTAAACATGTGTACCTCATGTTGAATGTGGTCCTTGAATCTACCCAAAATTAGGTCATTCAAGTTCTCCTCAAAAATTGTCTCCACATGTAAAGATAGGTTCTAAAAAAGATGAATATAATCCTAGATGGAGCTAGTCTATCACAATTTTTCTAGTTGGCTAAATTAATTCTTTGTCACATTATTGCCATAGTGTAATTGTAGCTCCTCTATAAAAATTGACTAGGTGACACCGAGAGTCATCTTTTTCTTTTGAGCACACAACCATCAATACTAATGAATTGATCAAGTTCAAGATACAAGGTTGCCATGGTAACCTTGTATCCACCTAGGATCTGATGTATATTGAAAAAATTCTCCATTTGGTTGATCTAATTCAGTGTATCTTTTCCATAAAATTTATGCATATCCACCTTTGGTAACAGGTTTCTCTGTGGCAATGTAGTTAGATTTGAAGTAGATTAGTTGGGAAAACCTCCCTAATGTGGTTGTGTAATAGCAATATATGGATTATTTGACTGATTATTTTTCAAATCCATCATGATATCTACCAAACTATCTTGTATGGATTTCATATTAGATTGTATGCATTGCACCCCATTTTGAATGCCTTGCACACTATAGTCAAGCTGTCTCACTTTGTGATTTATGTCAAAGAACCATGGTACAAAAGATATAGTACATCCCAATTTTGATTCCATCTCTTCTTTGTTAGGATTTTTACCTAGATTTTTAGCACCCTTTCCTTGGCCTTGAGGTTGTGGACCTGCCATAAATGGGATTTACGATGTCAACCCTAATTAGCACATTTGACCCAACTTTGACCAAGTGATTTTTGATTTATTTTGGCCTTAAATAAAAACATACAAATAACATACCTATACAATTTTTTTTAATATTTCCAAAAATGTAAATAACTTAGAAAAATTATTTGAATTACGCATTATAGAGCAATTTTATTAAAAAACCTAAAATGGAGATAACTTTTGTAAACCAAATCTAAATGAGCTGAAATTTTAATGAAAGATTAATTTTATTATTTATAACCGATGGTAAAAAAAAATTACAATAAATTTGCAACCTTTTTTTCTATATAGACAAATTTAAAAAAATAGGGTTTCACCCACAAGATTGCCCAAATCGTAGCTCTGATACCACTTGTAATGAAATTACTTCAACAATAAAGTATAATAGCATAAATATATACAAATATGACTTAAATATATTATAATATATAATAATAGACAAGCCACTTTGAGGGGGTAACCTCCATAAGTTTCAATAAGAGTATAATTCACAATATGATGATAAATAATTACCCACTACCTCTTATATATAATATATCTAGGCCATGGTTACTCCATAGGCTGACCTACTAACAAAATTAATGCATAGATAAATGTGATATAGCATCAAAGAGGGATAAGTAAGCCATAAGTTGGCTATTCCTATCCTCATACATGTGATAGGTTAGGGGTGTAACAAATAACAAAACCTAAGTGTATTAAAATGATAACTTAAGTAAGTAAATATAAAATCAACAAAAAAATATGTGTAAAACTAAATATGAGATAAAGAAATGTAAATTATCCCAAATGAAACTAAGATAAAAATATTAAGGAAAAAAATAAGATATGGAAAACATTTTAAATAACATGACATAAATCACAATAAAATGTAAGATAACACATAACATAATATGCATAAAATAACTATAAAAAATAGATTCCCAATGTAATAAAATGTTAAATATAATTTAAAAAGGATGTGGGAGTAATAAAAAATGTCAATCAATATAAGACAATTAAGAACATGAATTAAACAAATTGTAAGTTAAAGTGACTATAAAAATAAATATAATGCAATAAAAGTATGAAATCAAATTAAGCAAGGATCTATAACAAAGATAATCAAAGAATATAATGAGTAAAGTCTCAAAATTAGTTCTTGTGATAAATAAAGATATAGAAAATATGATGATATAAAGACATAAATATGATGACAAAAATGGTAAATTTTTTAAATATTATGTTAATTTATGAGGAATTACTAGTTGTATTTAAAAATATCTTACAATGTAACTCAAAAAGTTAATATCCAAAAGGTGTCATAAATGTCAGAATTAGTCAATAGGTGATCTTTTAGTAGAATTAGCACATAAAAATTATGTAACAATGACACTACTTATATAAATATGTAATAAGATATTTATTAAAAGGATAATACCTACACATGTAACTCTAACTTAATTAGGTGATTATTTAGTCTATAATATTTAGTTTCCACTTATATTAACTGAGTGGTTGTTGCACATTTATTCTCCACTAGTCTATTGTTAGTTAACTACATGATTCTAAGAGGAAGTTACATGTTATTTATCCTATATAAGTCACCTATTGTAAAGCTATTCATAAATCAAGGAAATTATTTCATATCCTCTTGCATATTTATGAATACAAGAATAGTCATTTTCATTAGAATTCTTGTGGGCTCATTCTATTATAAGATCACCTATTGACCAATTTTGACATGGTATAAGAGATCTAGGTTATGGTAATCAGCATCAATTTATCTATTTGATTTCTATTTTTTTAGTCCATTCAATTAATTAAGAGTAATTTACATCATTGTATATTGGCTAAGGAGAGATAATACACTCATTTCATGGTTTATATATTGGCTACTATCAGTTCAATTCTTAGTATATTTGAGCGATTGAGGCCTCTAACTTGTCATTGACTTAAAATAGTGAGATGAAATTACACACCTTTGGTGGGTGGCTAGATTCCACATATCTTGGCCAAGTCTGAGGATAGGGTACTAGTAACAACCACCCAAATTTTTTATTATTGATAATAGTTTGAAATCTTGAGTAGTTTTTGTATTGTATTCTCACAATATTGTCATTAACATTGTTATTTGCCTTTATAAATTACAAGAGGTTTATTTTCCTACAAAAAAACATGCATTTTTTTTGTTTTGTCTATATTAACCCTTATTTATAGATCTATTTTTTTTTGGATAAGATAATCATCCCACACCATATGTTGGGATTCAAATTAGTTTAAAAAGTCCATATTTCATTTTAGAGGCTGAGCCATCCTACCATACACTCTATAGGAGCTGATACACATGTTATCTAATGATTTTCATCATTTAATCAATATATGTATATTACTATCAAAATTTGTTAGCTATTACAAATTTCTCTTCATGGAGTTCACATGGAATATATAGTAATGATCTAATCAGATCTACCATTCTAAGTTAACCACCACCATTTAAATCTACCCACCACCATTTGAATATGACTCATCATTGTTTTAACTAGTATCCAAGCTCCACATTAACATTAGTAGAGTATAATGAGTGAATTTCATCCTAAAACAATAGCCATTAGTGGTGATCCATCTCTAATAGGCTTAGTTTTTGGTCAAAATGCTAAAAAACTCCTTCACACAAGGAAATATAAGCTATTGACCTATATCTATGTGGCCCAACTCATTCCTAAAACCTCTATTAGTGGTGTAAACATGTGTTTTGACCCTCTCACAACTTGCAACTATCTTTAAATAGTGTGATATGAGCTTCTAGCTATCCAAATGCCCCCAATCCAAGCTTGGGTGACCTATAAAGACATTTTTAGACCTCAATGACCTGCTAAAAATAAATCTCTACATGCATGCATAATGGCAATGCCTCTTTATGATATCCTTTGAATTAAAAAACCTAAAAATTTCCCTTATTTTTTAATAAAAACATGCTATTGTTATTCTTTTTAAATAGTTATCTTTTCTATTTTTGAAAATATTAAAAATTAAAGCATGTTTTAATTTTATCAAAAATATATTTTATTTTTTAATTAAAACACCTTTTATAATATTTTTCCATTAAAATTACATGTAGGGGTGTATGGGCAGAGTGGTTTTAACTTTTGTTGATTTGAGGAGATCAACAGTTTTATTTCAGTTCCAATGTGTGGCTAGAAGGATACCTTACCCTTTATTTGGTCGAGATATTTAAACCATTAAGTGTAAGTTCATTAAATAGGTCATTAATAATGGGAAATATTATTATCTTGATCATGGAATGTAAAATTAAAATATGATGCATATAGATATAAAATATGAATTTAAAGAAGAGGGACATGATCATATAAAATTTATATTCATAAAGAAGATATTGTGATAAATGAAATTAATATATAATGAATCAAGGTGACAAAAGGGTGATGTATAAATCCTTATTGTATACAAGACATTTGAATCAATTTGGAAAGGATAAGAATTATTGACATCAAGGACCTAAAGAAACCCACCTATCAATCATAACTTTAGAATAAAAAGTGAAGTATAAATATAATATCATCAATGATAGATTCATGGAGAATAAATGTTATCCCACCTTCCCAAAAAGTGTTTTCAACAAATCATGACCCTTTACATAGCCATTCGTTTACCATAAAGACTAGGTACTGGTGTGATAAAGTAGGTGGCATTAGAATGGAATAATATTTAGATAAGCAATGATATACTAAAACTTTGTAGCTAATTATAATAGACTACCACACCCTTATATATATTGCCTTTATCGTGAGACCAATTATGGAGTTTGATCATAGATTAGAATAGGAAATGTACTAAAAAGATCAAATATTATGGTGTGATTTGAATTCTAATATTATTTTATTTTTAACATTGTATTTTATTATGATGTGGATTTCAACTCTTTTAAAATTCCTCTATACGGATTTGGAATAACACAACATATGTTCTAATTATTAATAATATTAGAAAACCTACACATAGACACTAAAGAGGAGAAACTAGAGACCAAGATGCCTAAAAACCCCTACACTTGCACTATAGGAAAGAGTGAAATATCAAAAATTACCCAAGGGTGCCTCAAGTGAAATGAAAGGGAAATATGGGGATCATGGAAGATATTTACATGTAACATGGTGATAAAATGAGGATATGTTAGTAGATGAACACAATAAGGGATATTTTTGATTCACAAGTGACTAATAAAAAAAGAAGGGATCTAAAATTAAATGAGAATATACGTTACAACCTCATAATGAAAACTCTTTTAAGGATGGTAATCATGTCACTAGAGAATTAATACTGACATAAAAAATTATATCATAAGCATTCATAATAGTAATCATCCCAAAATAATGGAGTGCCAAAATATACCAAATAATAATAAGGAAACTAAGGCCAACTGTAAAGTGTGGTAAAATTATTATTGTGAAAATATAACATGAATTTGATATCAAATATTCAAAAGGGATAACAAGGCCAACTATAAATAATCCCCAAAGAGGAGGAAAAAAAATTCTAAAAAATAAAACCCAATAATGCTATTGAACATCCACAAGGGAAACTCTTCTAATTATTATTCATCCTGTAAGAGCAGGAAAATAAAATTCTAAAAAATAAAACACAAAGGTGCTGTCAAGGGTCCACATGGGAATCTAAATCCAAATATAACTAAAATAAATCATATGGAAAAGGAGGAATAAAAATATACCAAAAATTCATGAAGACAATAATGGTTGACTATAAAAATGTAATATAAAGTTGTAAAGGTCATTTATAAATAAAGTGTGAAAAACATTATGAAATAAAATGGAAATAAACATAAATGATAAAGATAATTTAATATCAAATAAGAATATGTGAAATGCAAGTTATCTCAAAAGGTTTCTTGAAGATTAATATATGTGTTTATAATTTATGAAAGGTTCTTGATTATTTACTCATTGTAAGGATGAGGCATTAAAAAGGAAAGAGAAATAAGATGGAAACCATAAGATGCCCCCAATGTGAACACAAGGGAAAAGATAGGATTCAATATGTGACCTAAATGATGAAATAGGAAAAGGAAAAAAAATCATAATATGACCCAACATGTGCATCAAGAAAAGGATGGGCATCAAAATATACCCCAAAATGTTTGAAAAAAAGATCATGCATTTCAAGATACCTACAACTATTTGATGTAGGTTGATTGGAGTTAAAACTAATATAGACAAACCTAGTAATGATGTCAAATTTTGCATAATATTTGTTAAAATAGGGAATATCACATCTATGGAAATGTGAGGTTATTTAAGAGGTGTTACTAAATTGTGTTGAATGGTATTGTCCAGGATAATACAATATGTTAAAACATAATTAGGATAATTTATATTAGGTTAGATGATATAACAATACATGTGTGTAATGGTTTTGATTATATTATCTAGGCTAATATAGTCGGATGAAATAGAGGGATGCTAATTGATATAATTTAGTTTATTCACAGTAATATGATTGATAATAAGAGATATCAAGATTGTATCATGACAATGTATGGTCATTGATGGCATAATTGGGTGGGATAAGAAAAATGTATTAACACACTTTGGATCACCATCGTTGTAGTTGGATAAATGAACAAGAATTGTGTGGAACATTTAGGATCATGATAGGTGAAATTGTATAAAGAAGTAAAAACTATATCAACCCATTTTGTGTCAAGGTAGTGTAGTTAGATGAAATAAGAAGAAACATATCAATGCATTCTAGGTTATGGATGATATAGTTGCATGAAATAGGAATAAATGTATTATAATATTTTGGGTCATGGATTGTGAAACTAAATAAAATAATAATAATTCTATTGACACATTATGTGTCATGGCCAATATATTTTTTTATAATAGGATTAATTGTATTTGTATATTTTATGTTATGGTTGATGTAGTTGCTTATAAAATGAGGCTAAATTAGACATATATAAAAACATTATAGGTCATGGATGATGCATTTGTTTATAATTGCTTGTAAATGAATGGTATCAGGTTAGATGATATAATCAGATTGAAATGAGTAAAATATAATTGTATAAACATTGTTGATATAGTTGTATATAATTGATTATGTAGATTTAGACGATTTGAAATATTTTGAAACTAAAAGTGATCTTATAGGATAGGTTTGATTAGTATTATAAACTGTATTATAATAATCAACATGACCTATAATTGGTTTTGAAATATTAATTTTAAATATATTGTATACATATGTTGAGGTTTGAAAAAAGTTGGTTGTATAGGATAAGTTTTAATGTGAGATGAATTTTGATGATCTATCCACCTAGAATATTCCAAATAAAGGAGAAAGTACATGTGTGAATTCATGAAATAATGTTCATCATTGATTGATATATACTAAGGGTTGGTATAAATGTGAAAAACATAATAAGGATTTGTGTTAATGTTTTAATGATCCTAAATATGAGGATATTCTTTAGCTAAAGTATTAGGATCATCAAGATCATAGCGAAAAATATTTATACAAATCATGTGAGAAATGGAAAAAATGTAAGAGGGATTTGTTTTCTCCAATTCTTACACCTTAGAAGAGGGTTGTTTAGGCCTCCATATTTGGGCAATGTTGGGACATTTCCAAGCATGTGGGTGTGCCTATAAGTGGAAATTAACCTCTAGGCTGAAAGGTCTAGCTCCTTGTATTAGCTTTTTGTGAAATAAAATTGTTGAACTAGTTTTTATGAGTGAAAAGAGTCAGAAGTTTGCATAAATGAAAAGACTAGTCTAGAATGGTGATACACCAAGAATTAGTATCCACTTTTATTACCTATACTTATGTAAAAATAAAATAGAATATAGTCTATAAATCAATATTTAGAAGATTACAACATAAGTATTTTAATGTAGAGACAAAATGAATGAGAACACACAAGGTAAATAACTAGAAAAGATAACCTATATAGTCTAGAAAATGGTTACACATGTGCAAAATCTCATATAGTTAGAATGCACTCTACATGACCTGTTAGATCAACTGTTTTCTCAAAATCATGAAGGATAGAGAATAGAAGTATAAAACATAACTTATTGTCACCCTGTGACTCTTGCATGCCCAAGCAAATGCCTAGAACTTAGAAATAAAACATAATTATGCTTCTTTTCTCAAAGGTAAGAAAATAGAAAAACATTCCAGTAGGGCTTCATTATACTATCTATGGATGATAAAACAAGATCCCAAGGGTCCTATTTATAGTAGAAGAGGGAGAGAAGAGAGAGATCTTGGGCACCAAAATAGAAGCCTCCAAAATGGTTTACAATCACCATCTTGGTGAAACTAATTCTAGTTATTCTCTCATTCAATTGGAGTTTGTCCTTCTCTTTGATTCACCCTCTTGAAATGACCAGGATCATTACAAAATCAATGGTGAGATGACCCTCCATAAGTAATGGCTTGAATCACTACTGTGAACCTTATATTATTCCTAAAAGCTTCTACATTTTGCACTATAGACCCATTTAGGCCTTCTACATGGCTTTACTTATAAAACCTATAAGTCAAGCATGTTTGAAAACCTGATTTGTACTATCCTTATTCTTTTGGGTTTTTTAAATACTTCTACTTAAAAAATTCATAAGCAAAGCTCTTTTGAAAATGTGATTTTTCTTAAGAACATTTTGAGTTCTTTGATTGATTCTACTTATAAAATTCATAAGTCAAGCATGTTGGGAAACCTGATTTACACTATAGAGTCCTTTAGGTTTTCCTAGTGACTTTACTTCTTATTTGAAGACTTAGGAATGAATTTGATGTCATGTAGCATGTCACCAAATTTCAACCCAATGGGTAGTTAGCCAACCTAAATTTGACATCTTACAACATATCATATCTTTGAATCCTAATAGATAGTTGGATGTATCAAATTTGACATCCTACAACATGTCATGGGGATCCATTTGGGTCAGGCTTATTATTTTGGTTAATTTTCTTAAAGTAATTCTTTTGGACAATTTGTTCAAAGAAATTATTTTGGGAATTTTACCCAAAAGGTAATAGCTAGTTCCTTCAGGTATCTTTCCTGAAGGACACTTAGGAAAGGCACAAGGTCCCTTCATAAAAATTTTAAGGGCATATCCAAAGATAAAGTGCCCTTCAAAAAAGTCTGAAGGGACACTTGGGCCAAAAATTAACCTTCAAAACTTTTTTGAAGGGTCACTTGGACAACAAAGTGTTCTTCAAAAAGGTCCAAAGGGACACTTGGGGGGAATTTTTTTCAAAGGGTCGCTTGGACAATAAAGTTCCCTTCATAAAATTCCAAAGGGATACTTGGGGGGGAAAGTGCCCTTCAAAAAAGATTAAAGGGACACTTAGGGGGGAAATTTCCCTTCAAAACTTTATTGAAGGGTCACTTGGACAATAAAGTGCCCTTTAGAAATGTCCAAAGGGAACTTGGGGGAAGGCAAGGAAAGAAATTCCCTTCAAAAAAAAATTTGAAGGGAACTTAGAAAGGAAGTGGCCCTTTGGAACCTTTTTCAAAGGGAACTTCAGGGAAAAACAAAGCAAGAAAAGATAATCCAAACAAGGGAAAGGGAAAAACAAAGAATAAGGGAGAAGAGCATAAACCAGGAGAGGCCAAAGGGAAAATACAAGCAACAAATCAAGAAACCAAACATAGAAATTGATCAAGGGAGAAATGAATAGAGCCAAAGGGAAAACACAAATTGGTAATGTAGAAAATGGTTAATATTCTAGTGATTTCTAGGGGAGACATGCCTAATATGTCATAAGACCAGTCACCTAAATCCTTCCATTGGGCATGGAGTCACACAAGGTAAACAAGAATTAAAAGAACAAGCCATAGCCAAACACAAATCTGGAGAGACACAGGCACAACCAAAAAAAGGAATGAAAAGACTAGAAAGGGAAACAATGTAATCCAAAGTACTTAGGGAGAATAAACATAATAAAGGAAGCACACTAAAACAATGTATATACAAGACATGGATAGTAAGGGTCAAAATCAAGGCTTTAAATGGATTCCATTCACCAAAATAGGTAGCTATTCTTTATCCATTTTGGATAGCTGAAAGGATTTTCTTTACTTGCACTTACTGATGATATAAGGACCACTCCATAAAGTATCAAACTTTATTTGTTTGCCTAGTTTTGCTCTATCTTAATCCCATTTCAAGACCAAGTCACCTTCTTTGAACACTCTTACCCTTTTGTCAAAGGATTTATTCATGATAACTTAATGGTGTTCCAAAGCTTTGTATGCATCATATCTTGCCTTTTGAAGCTAAATTAATTATATCAATCTAACCTCCATGGGAGTGTTTTCAAGTAATTCTAGTTGTTATGCAAGTTCTAAGGTAGGGAGCTCTTGTGATATGGATAGCCTATCTTCTATACCATATATAATTACAAAGGGATAATTACCAATTGACTTCTTAGGAGTGATTTTGTCTGCCCATAAGGCTAACTTTATCTTGTTATGCCATGCTCTTTGATTGGTTTCTAATGTCCTCTTGATGATATTTATGAGGTTCTTGTTGGTAGACTCAGCCTATCCATTACCTTGAGGGTAGTAATTATATGAGGTACTCAAATGAAATCCACTCTTTTATACCCAATCAAAAGTTTTAACACTTATGAAGGCAAGTGCATTATTTGAGATGATGACATGAGGTGCTCTAGACCTTATTATAATGCTATCATATAACTCCAAGATGGCATTTTCATTTGCTTCCTTCAAAGCAAAAGCCTCTACCCATCTTGTGAAGTAGTCTATGGTAGTCAATATCCATTTGTGTCTATCACTTGATGGAGGGTTGATCATGTCAATGAAGTCAAGGCCCCATTGCATGAAAGGTTGGTCCACTTGGACAAGATTCAATGGAAGAGTAGAAAGATTTTGTTTTCCAAAAAATAAAGCACATTGAGGAAAAAAATTAGCTTAATGATAACTCTCCTTAAAAATACTAGGCCAATAATAATTAGCTCTCATTATTTTTATAGCTATTTTTCTAGGAGAGAAGTGGCAACCATCTGCACCATTATGTAACTTTTCTAGTAGCATAACAAATTGGTCATTGTTAATGCATCTTAGCAACACATTGCTCACATATTTCTTAAAGATAATGCCATCCATAAGATAATAAGGAATAGGTTATAGCCTAAAATACCTTATTTGAGATTTGTTCAAGCCATTAGAACACTCACCATTTTAAAGAAAACTAATGATTTCTTGTGCCCAACTTTGATTTTGCATTTGATTAGTTGGTTGGTCTTGAACTTGATTTACCAAGGCTTGCTCTTTTTTCTCTTGAAATTTGTATGATAAGTGCTCACATAAACCTCTTCCTCTTACTAGGCTAGTTACCTTCATGTCAATGTCATATTCCATTACCTCCATGACCCATCCAACTCTCTTCTCATTGAGATCCCTACTTAGGAGAAACTCCTTGGTGTTAGGATGGGAGACCATGACATGGATCTTGTTGTTGGTAACCATATTCCTAAAAATTTTCAATCCTCTAATGATGGTTAAATCTTGTTTCTCAATAAAATAATATCTCACTTTATAGTCTTTTTAAGCCTTAGTTGAAGAAAGCAATTAGCTACACAACATATTCATCATTGCTTTGCATATGCATAACTGAGATTGTGTCAAGGTTATAAAAAGTATAAATAATGAAATATTTAGAAAAAATTGGATTTAAGAGAGTGGGAGATGTTGCAATTGTTTGCTTGATTTCCTCAAATCTGCCTTTACCTTCCTTTGTCCAAGTAAAAACTTGGTTCTTTTTTAGCATGGTTGTGATAGGCTTTACCATAGTTGTAAAGTCTGGGATAAACCTCCTTACAAAGTTTATTTTTCCCAAGAAACTTTGTATCCCTTTCTTGTGTTGAGGAAAATACAATCCTAGAATAGCTTCAATCCTTTTGGGGTTAATAGATAATCCTTCTTTTAAAACAACATGACCCAAAAGCTTACATTCATAGACAACAAAGATGCACTTCTTTGGATTGAGAGATATGACATACTCTCTACACTTCCCAAAAACTTTCCTTAGATGTCCCATATGATCATCAACATCCTTTGAAAAAATGGTTATATCATCAAGGTAAACAAGCAAAAACATATTGATCAAACCCTTGAAAGACATGTCTATTGCCCTTTGAAATGTTGCTCCATCATTGGATGAACCAAATGGCATCTTCTTGTAGGAAAAGATCCCCCACTTGGTGGTGAAGTCTGTCTTTAATTTATTCCCTTAATTTACCAATATTTGATTATAACTTGAATAATTATCAAGAAGTGAGAAACATTGAGAACTTGAAATAACTTGCAAAATTTGTTCCATGAAAGGGAGTGGGCAATGATCCTTAAGAGACACCTTGTTTAGATCATGAAAATCCACACAAAGTCTAATTTTTCAATTCTTGTTTAGAACTAGCACAAGGTTGGTTACCCAAGTTGAGTACTTGATAGGAAAGATAATCCTAGACTCAATCAATCTGGTCAGCTCTTTCTTCATGAGTTCTTCTACCTTGGGGTTGATAGGCATTTGCTTTTGTCTTACTGGTTTAGCTCCATGCTCTAACTCAATGGTGTGATGAGATAGAATTGGGTAAAATCATTTCAAGTCCTTGTATTCCTAAGAAAATATGTCATGAAAATCTTAGCATAATACAATAAAAGCTTGTCTTTCTAGTTGAGAACAAGCCTTGCTAATCTTCAAAAGTTTGTTCTCGAAAATCAGAACCCTATCATAGTTATCTTCTTTTATCAACATACTCATTCTTTGGTTTTTATTTTTATCATCCTCATTGAAGATAATATCTAAGGTATTCAACCCCTTGGGTATTTTATTTGTCTTCAGCTGTATAATTTTCTCTTCATAATGATTGTGCAACTTATTTTGATTTCTTGAAGAAAATCCTACCTCATTTTGTAAGAAGTGTGCAATGTGTTCATCACTTTCAAATAGTTTCTATGACACTTCATTATTTGAGATGGAATGTCTCAAAATGATCTTGATATGGGATTGATCCTTCTCTTGTTCAACATTAGCGGCTGAGTCAAAATGTGTTCCAATTGTAGCTAATCTATCAATGTATTTGTTCCAGTCTCTTGGTATGGGCTAGATGTTAAAGGCATAAAAATCCTAAAGTAGATCACATACCATATGCTTGTAGGAATTGATCAAGGGGTTCTTGCTTGTAGATTGACTTCTCACTTGATGAATGACTAGCTCACTATCTCCATAGACTTTCAATAGCTTGATTCCTCTCTTCTTTGCCCATTAGAGACCATGAACTAAGCCTTCATATTCTACCACATTGTAAGTGAAGCTGAAGTGAAACATATAATAAGATTATTAATTATTATTTTATGGGTAAACCAACATGACACAAGATCTTACACCTACTTTTTTCCTTGCACAATCAAATAGCATTTCCAACACACCATCAAGCTCATGATCTCCATTAGTGAGTGAAGGAATTGGGAAATTCTCCTCATGCATGCAGTAGACTCCCAAATTAGTTTCATTAATAACATTTAAGGATCAAGGCCATGTGTTTTAGTGATATACTTGTCAAGATAGAGGCTAGAAATACCTTCAAGAGGAGAAGAGGTTTCACTATTTAGGACTATTTTTTCCTGTCTATTGATTAAACAATTTTGATTTATCATTGTCTCCAACTATGGCTCAATTTGAAACCTTGTTAAGGGCTATGTATTTATGTTTACCTTGGTTCCATACATTATCTTGAAATCTATAAAGGACCAATCATTATAAAGTTATCCTCTTATCTTGGTTGTAAAGTCCCTAGATAAGCATATAGCAAAGTGTGCTAGAAGGTAAACCACCACAATATCTTGCATGATAGGGAAGCTTGGGCAGCCATGTAAAAATAGTTTCAGACCTTTGACCAATCCTACCATCTTGGTTCGAGTTCCATCCAACCGTGACACACCTTTACTATATGGCTCATAGTTGAAACCCAACTTATCAACCACTACGTTAGGCATAATAGTAGTGCTTGATCCACTATCCACAATACAATTGTGTACCAACTTATCTCCCACAATGAGTGTGAGGTAGAAGGGTAATTGAATTTTAAATTTAGTATAAGGCTCCAAAATATGACTTGGAGAATTTTTGAGAGCCACACTATGATGCTTTGAAGATTGAGGAGCCACCTGCATGCTTGCTAACTACTCTTGCAAAAGCTCCTTTTGACTAGGTATATGTAAAACCTCCCAAAGGGATATGATTGTATTAGTGATCTTTAATGATTATAAAATATTTATATATGGATTATTCACCTTCTCTTGCATTTTTGATGATAATAAAATATCTATATCCTGCTATGTTACAATCTTGGCACCTACATTTACATTCTAATTTTGTTGAGGAACATGGCTTGTAGAAGGTGTAAAAATTTGATTGGTGATTTGTGGCCTTGGAGAGGCATCACTTGGAAATATTTGTGGCTTCTAACCTTATCCTAAGGCTCTCTTATTAGACCTTGTACTAGCTATAATTGGCAAACCTTGAGTCAACACAGAATGATCTTTTACTTGAAAATTCATCATTCCCACACTTGGCCTACTTCCTTCTCTATGACTATCCTTTTGAATGAGACATGATTCTTATAATATCATGTAAAGAGCATATTCCTCTTATTTAGTCAAATCATAGTTGTTTTCTCTATCATTATGTGTAAACTGACCTTGAGGCTACCCCCATTGGTCCACATGATCTTCTCCTTGCACTAGGTTTATATGAACAAGAACAATAGCCTTTATGGGAGGAGTAGAATTTGGATCATATGTACTAGGATGCCTACTATAACCTTGTTGATTTTATCCTCTCCCTTGATAAATGTATTGGGATGGAGCCCTATATCCTTGTTGAGGATAGTGTTGTGTATTAGGAGGAACACTTACCTGATATTGAGCTTGTTTGACTTGAGCTCTCAATGATATGATTTCTTCATCCTTGTCCAAAATGTTATCCACCTTCTTGGGAAAGGCTCTTGGATTCAAATTATAATTGGGAACTTTTGACATGCTTGGAGCTTTAATTGAATTGTGGGATAACAAAGGCATGGAAACTCTTGGAGGAAGTCTTCCAACATGAATTAAGTTATTCTCAGCCTCAATTGCTAGCTCATATACACTTGAAAGAGTGAATCCTCTCATTGACTATAACATAACAACAACATCAGTACCAATCCCTTTGAGGTATGTTGGGAACACAAAGCTAGGAGGATGTCTCATGATTGGTGGTAGCCTATACTATTTTCTTTGAAATATCTCATTGAAATAATTAATGGATTCATTTAGACCCCTACTTATTATATTTAGCTGATGTATTAGGGAAGCATGATAACTCTTATTTTTGAGTCTTGTCACGAATAGGTCTTTAAATCTATCTCAACTTGTAATGTAACCCCCTCCAAAATTCTATACCAGTCAAGTGCTTTGCCTTTTAAAGATAGAACAAGCAACCTAATATCTATGTTGGCCCTAACAACATTATGGAAATTATAGAAATTAGAGATATTTCTTGTATGTTCAGATGGGGTAATAAGACCCTCCCCATTGAAACTAAGAATATTTTTGGTAGCATTTGGAAGGATGGGATCATATGTAGGAAGATCTATTGGGTTTTGGCTATTAAACATAGGGAAAGGTTGATGTCTATCTATCTCTCCCCTTTTCCCCATTTCTCTTCTTCCTAAATGATCCTATATTTCTTCCTCTTCTTTGAATTCTTCCTCTCCTTTAACTTATTCTATTTCTTCCTCTTCTTCCCCAAAACCTCCTCACCAAGGATTTAATAGGGCTAGGAGTGGTTTAGGGTGTTGTTCTTAAGGAAGAGTTTTAACTAAAGGGGCTTGGTCAGAAAATCTTAAGGAACTTGTGAGGACCATGTAGGATAATGTATAAAACTTGGTCTAGAACTAGAGATTCACACCCTTTTGGAGTTGCCAAATTTTGGTTTAGGAGTATTTATACTACTTAGACCTATCGAGACCAAAATTTAGCTTGACTTATCAATAATTCAAGTCCCATCAGGTGTGCCAAAACCATTGTCTCTACATCTTGCACCCTAGAAGAGGGTTTTTCAAGCCTCCTCTAGATTTGGGCAATGTTGTGATATTTCTAAGACTGTGGGTGTGCCTATAAGTGGAAATGAACCTCTAGTTTGAAATTTATATCTCCTTTTATTAGTTTTTTGTGTAATAAAACTATTGAACTAGTTTGCATGAGTGTAAAGAGTCAGAAGTTTACATAAATGAAAAGTCTAGTCTAAAATAGTGATACATCATGAATTAGTATCCACATGTATGCCCTATACTTAGGCATAATATATTATAATATAGTCTATAAATTAAGCTCTAGAATATTACAACATAAATATTTCAATTTAGAGAGAAAATGAATGAGATCACATAAGGTAAATAACTAGAAAAGACAACTTGTATAGTCCAGAAAGGGTTACACATGTGCAAAATCTCATATAGGTAGAATGTACTCTACATGACCTATTGATCAACTCTTTGATCAAAATAATGAAGGATAAAGAACAAAATGATAAAATATCACTTGATGTAACTCTTTGTCTCTTTCATGCCTAGGTAAATTCCTAGAACATAGAAAGAAAATAGACTTATGCTTATTTGCTCAAAGGCAAGAAAATGGCAAAACATTCCAATAAGGCTTCATCATACTATCTGTGGATGATAAAAAAAGAGCCCAAGGCTCCTATTTATATAAAAATATGAATATAATATATATCTCTTGGGAACCAAAATAGAAGCCTCTAAAATGTTTTGTAGTCATCATCCTGGTGAAACTAATTTTAGTTGTTCTCTCATTCAGTTGGAGTTTGTCCTTCTCTTTGATTCACCCTCTTAAAATGACTAAGATCATTGAAAAATAAATGGTGAGATGAACCTCCATATGAAATTTTTTGGATCACTACTGTGAACCTTAGATTCTTCTTGAGAGCTTTCATGTTTTGCATTGCAGATCCATTTAGGCCTTCTAAATGGCTTTACTTATAAAACCTATAAGTCAAACATGTTGGGAAACCTGATTTTCACTATCCTTGATATTTCAAGTTTTTTTAATGCCTTTAATTATAAAATTCATAATAAAATCTTAAAAACCTGATTTTTCTTAAGACCCTTTCAGGTTCTTTGATTGCTTCTACTTATAAAAGTCATAAGTCAAGCATGTTGGGAAACATGATTTGCACTACAAAGTCATTCAGGTTTTCCGAATGACTTTACTTCATATTTTAAGACTTAGGCATGAATTTGATTTCCTATATCATGTCACCAAGTTTTACCCCAATGGCTAGTTGGCCATCCTAAATTTGACATCATGTGGCACATCATGCCTTTAAATCCTGACGGCTAGTTAGCTATATCAAATTTGATGTCTTATGGCACATCATGGGGATCCATTTGGGTTGGAATTATGTTTTTATAATTTTTTTCTAAATTAATTCCTTTAGATAATTTTTCTAAAGGAGTTCTTTTAGGAATTTTTCAAGAAAGGCAATGGCTAGTTCCTTTGAGAACTTTTCCTGAAGGACACTTGGGAAATGCACAAGGTCCCTTCAAAAAATTCTAAAGGGCATTTCCAAAGGAAATGGTCCTTAATAAAATTTTTGAGGGGCATTTCCAAAGAAAATTTTCCCTTTAGAAAAGTTTGAAGGGATACTTGGGTAGAAAAGTGCCTTTTATAACTTTTTAAAGGGTCACTTGGACAACAAACTGCCCTTTAGAAAATTTTGAAGGGACACTTGGGGGGAAAAGTGCACTTAGAATTTTTTCAAAGGATCGCTTAGACAACAAAGTGCCCTTCATAAAAGTCTAAAGGGATACTTGGGGGGAAAAGTGCCCTTCAAATTTTTTTTGAAGGGTCACTTGGACAACAAAGTACCCTTTGAAAAAGTTTGAAGGGACACTTGGGGGAATGCAAGGCAAGAAATGCCCTTCAAAAAAGTTATAAAGGTCACTTAGAATGGAAGTGGCCCTTTGGAAACTTTTTTGAAGGGCACTTCAGGGAAAAACAAAGCAAGAAAAGTTAAGGCAAAGGAAAAAACAAAGAACAAGGGAGAAGAGCCCAAACCAGGAGAGGCCGAAGCAAAAATAAAAGAAAAAAATAAAGAAACCAAACATAGAAAATGAGAAAGGGAGAAATTGAAATATCTAAAGGGAAAACACAAATTGGTCATGCAAAAAATGGTCAATAGGATTTTCATCCATGTTGTAATAATCATAAAGATGAGGATGTTATTTAGCCCAAGTAGAAGGTTCATAAAGATCATAGACCAGCTAATCTCCACACATGTTTTATTATTTCAAAAATAAAAAGATGGATTTTCATCCATGTGTAGAAACTAAATCTAAATTATATAGCACTTCAATCTTGTATACTTGGGAATTACTTCTCATGGTTGCACCCTTAATCTCCTAAGATATTATTGCTATAGAAAGGCTCATATCTATGATATATTGTGCATATTACTTTTATCTTAGTATTACCATATGTTTCTATAATTACCAAGCCTTGAATTCTGCATAAAATTCTATAAACATGATTATTATCATCCTCTGCATGTTTTGGACTTGTATCTATTTTATAATTTCCTTAACACTTGCATCCTAGCTAACTACCTACATTAACACTAATACCATCTGAAAAATGAAGTGTTTAGTTCCTTAATGTCATAAAATTTAATAATGAAACATATAATTATGGTTAACATAATTTATTTAATGATATTTAATTTAAAATAGGATTGGTATATACATGATCAATCCTCATTCATTCCTCACCTATCATAGATGTAGAAACTCACAAGGCAACTTACCAAAATCACTCAATTAAGAATTTAGTGAAAATATCTTCCTTATTATTTCCTATTTTAATATCAGTCATAGGGAAAAGACACATATAGTTATGAAGTACATAAGGAGAATTCCATGAGCCATATTTTCCAAATTACAATATGAGTCACTTTTTGTACTTATTTATCACATGTTTCATCCTTACAGACATACAATCAAACATTTATGGGATAAATACAAAAGTATGAGGCACTCTTTAGAGTACTATATATGTATGTAATTCCCATTAACTAGTGGGTCCTTGGGGTAACACTACAAAGTATGCCCACTAACCCATTTTCCCATAGTCATTCCTAGGGTGAGGAAGCTAGGGTTTGATCATTTGACAAATAGTGATTTCTTGTGCATGATATCAAAACACACATAGAATAAAGGGAAAAAAAACATAAAAGGATCAAGGTGGTCACATCCATTTCAAAAAAATATTATGTATTAGACACCTACATACAAATTAGACACCAATATTGATGTAACTGTCCATATCTAATGTAAGTGTCTAGGGAAATAGAATGAAAATTTATAGAATCTAACAATTCATCTAGTATAAAGGTCTAGTCTATTTATAACATGTTTCACATTATATCTAAATGCTCATATTATACTAAATAAGTAATATTTTTTCCCATTTTTTGTAATATCAATAAATAGTTTTAATTTTTATTTTTAGCATATCTTAGTGTTATAAATTTAGGATATTGTTTATCTAAGTTTGAAATTAATTGTCCTACTATAGATATATTTATCATCTTTATTCTTATAGATTTCTATATTTTTAAATATATAATATATTGACCCATCTTAATTGGGGTTAAAAATTTGGTGAACCTGACCTTTGTGTTTTTACATGAAAAACCCTAATTTAGCTTAGGATTTTCCTATTCTTATGATCTATATAATTTGTATTAAAATAATGAATATTTCTTATAAGTAATGGAAAATTCTAATAAAATCTACATTTTGAAATGGAATATAAAGAAGCATTAGTTACACATTAATAGAAACAAGGGATTAGTAGATGGATTATAGTATGTTATAAGAGACGAAATTAGTAAAAATGTTAAAGCTAAAGGTTCCTCAGCTAGTGATGGTTAATCCTTAGGTGGTACTAAAACTGATTGTATATCCAAAATCCTCCCATTGGGCACATCACTACCTCATAATTATAATTAGGGTGTGAGATATGTGTTTACATTTTTCCCCTAAAATAAATATTATTATTGGTACATCCTACATGGGAACATAAATAATAAAACCCAATTATCAGTTTCAATGTTTATATCTACTCAAAATATGGGTAAATTTCATTTGGTAAATTCCAAACGTTTAAAAATTAATGACCAAGAGGTGTAATATATTTTCCAAAATAAAAAAATCAAGCTAAGGTTATAAACATTAAACAAAATTATATGAAATCACCTTATGTTATTGATTCATAAGATATGTTTCATAAACTTCTTACACCTAAAATATCTTTTCACCCCTTGCCAACTAGATTTTTTTCACCTAAGTTCACATTTTATGATGGAAAGGGTGATCCTAAATAAAATATTCAATATTTATATGTAACATGCCTTGATAGTGCCTCCAATGATAAACTTTTGATGAAACTATTTCTAGAAAGGCATGATCATATGATCTAAGGTATTCTATGACTTACCAATCCAATCATTAAAAGCATTCAAACCTCTTTCATTCTAATTTTTAGCACACTTATCTATCATCACTATCAAAAAGGTTTCGTATGCCCAAATTGAAAAAATAAAACAAGGAACCAATGAACCTATCAATGAATATATCTTAGGATATGTTAAAGTGATGGCTAAAATGACTAATCCAATGGTAGATAAAGATATTCAATACATATTCAAAAAAATAATGATTTACCTATTACATGATTCCATTATTTTCAAAAAATATATATCTTCTAATGAATTATGCCATATTATTCATGATCATGACATGAAACTTATCTCATTGATCAAAATTAAGTATGTATAAAACACATCGACTACACCAAATACTAAGCTTACTATCAAATTAGGTTACAAGGTGAAGCCCACAAAACCTAAAAAATAAATAACTACTACATTTAATTTAGTGTCATGAAAAACTAATCATATTATATTATCTAATTCACCAAAGATAAAATTTACATTATTACTTGAGTATCTATCTTTGTTACTTCTAAATATTGTGGAGTATCACCTCATATCTCTCCCTCATCCTATATAGGTTGACATTAGTCAACCTACACCAATGTATATGATTCCAATATTTATTATGACTGTCACTAAGTCCCAGGCTAAAATCTAATGTTTTAACTTGAATCATAAGATTGAAGACATTATTGATAACCAAAAAAATACATTTGATGATCCTCTAAAGAAATCATGTTCAAAACCTATTGATCACCAAAATTAGAATATATTTAATGATACTTTGTAGGACCATTCTAATAAAGAACAAAATTGAAAGTGGCATATAATGCAAATAATTATTTACCAAATTATAGGAACCCATTATATGGGATTATCAGTACTTATATGAGACATACACCTCCTATGGTTCATATTTATTATATTACTTTAGATGATAGTGAGATTATGGATGATGACTCAGATCTTCATTCCTTATTTATTTAAGTATGCCTTGATAAATATCCTATACATTGTTATAATTAATAATGGTGCAAGCGAGAAGAGTTTCATAATGACATTAATTACACACTAGGTTTATACACATGATGATCTACATCATTTGAAAATATCAGTTAGAGGATTTGATGACACCTCATAATAAGTTCTTGGTGAGATTGACTTATCTTTATAGGTTGACTCAATAAAATGTGATCACTACATTCTATGTTATACCATAAGAAGGTGTGTTTGATATGTTATTGGGATGAACTTGGATATATACAATTTGTACAATATCTTATATAGTGAATGGGTGTGTAAAATATATTCATACTGGTAGGGTAATTACAGCTTCCATAATTCCATCTAAACATCAACTTGAAAAAAATAATTATACCCAAATATTTAATTATCAAACCTACTAAGGTTAATCCTTTGTGAAAGGGTAAAAAATATGAAATACCTTTTATAAGGTAGCTAATACTTGAGATACCATTTCATTAGAGACACATATTAGTTTCTAAAAAATTCTCATTTACTCTTACGCAACATATTCAATTATCTAGAGCAACCAAACATGTTCCTGTAAGTATTACTTTGAATAAACATAGAAAATTCATTGATGAGTTTGACAAACCCCTAATGATTATATTGTTATTTTGTGACCATATATTCATATTATACATATAAATAACATTACACATCCTATAGTTATAAATTTTATGCATATTCATGCCCCTTAGAAGTACCACTAGTTTATCACACTAGTTTCCTAGTGGAGAGATACCTATGATCATTCCTTATATGAGATCATAAGATAATAATTTTTATTCAATTATTTACAAAAATACAAATATTATTTTAAAATTTAAAAAATCTAAAAATATTTTTCATCATTTACATATTATATTAACTACATATCATATATGTTGTTAGTCTCATGTTAGTAGATAACATATCATCTATTTTTATTTACATGTGTTTCATGCATCTTTTCAGTGTGATACTTGCATACCCATGCACATGATCTATGCACTTTAAGATGTTTGGACTTACCTCTACTCATTTCATATGGTCATTGGGGGCATCCACATATTTAATCATGATACACATAGTTTATATCATTCTATGATCAGTTTACATTATCATGCTTTAGTTTTTGTACTTACACGTGCTTTTATCCATGTTTATATCTTTCATAGTGTAATTAATATGATATGTACTTAAAATTTTGTGATAAAATATATATTTAGGGAATAATATGATAATATTATGTTATTTTACTTTATTCCATGATTTCCATTTTTTCACATCCTTGAGTGTCTTTCCTTGATTGTTATTGTCTTACTTGTCTTAGCATTTGAATATTCTCCATTAGTTTTAGCCCCATACCTTGTTCACTTAGTTTGACATTTTAATATGTCATTTATTATTATGTGGAAATTTTAATGTCTTTCTATGAATTTTATACATTTTACTATCTCATTTCCATTTGATTATGTGGCATTTGAACATGTCCCTTGTTTGAGGTCTCCTTAGACCATTGTATTCTTGTTTTCCTTTAAGTGCTCTTGTGTGTGTGATTTATTTATTATTTATATTATATTATTACTCCCCATATATTTCCATTATTTAATTCATGCACCTTATGATTTGATGTGATAACATACTATGCACCTCATTTATATATCTACCTAGACATGCTACTCCTATATGCTACATGATCCATACATAGATTAGATAGTTATTTTATCCTTTTGAGGTAAGGTAGCTACTAGTTTCTACTTCCAATCAAATCAAAATTGGTTAATATAAATTGGGTTTTATTATAGAGGCATGCATTTCAATACTTAATAGTTTTATATTTCATTAGGGGTATGAAAAAAAAATCATGATCTCTACACTTATTCAGTACTCAACATTATTAGATTACAGTGGGGGCATGTTATGGAAAAATGTTATTGACACTCATACCAATTTTTATTTTTATATTTAATTAGGGGAATTTCATGGGATCATGTCTTATACACTTTCAAAATTTTAAATTGGACAAATTTCATAGTTAATATGATTCATATACACATTTTTGGCATCATTCTATACATTTGTACCATTTTTATATCCATGTTTTATCTCAAGACATATATGAGGTCCATATATCATTTAAAACATCACCATAAATTAATAAATCAAATCATATTTAATATTTTAAATACTTTTATGGACTTTAGCATACAGGGGGATGGAGTTTTATAGATTGTTAATGAGTTAATCTACTATAGTAGTTAGTTCAATTTTGGAAAGGTTGAGGTGATTACATCACTAAATATTACCAGATTTATAGTATTAATTGATTAATTAATCTACCCTCACCATATTTATTATTTGATTTGACTTAGACCACTTGCACTCACTAGGCTATAAGTGTGATTGGATTTCATAATAAAGTTAATCTCAACTGCCAAGTGGATACTCACCTTTTCTCAAAGTTTGGGGTAAAATTATTCTCCAATATTTATATATAGTTACTTTCATATTTTTAAATTGTCCTAGCATTATCTCCAAAAATTTATATTAAATCATCAATTAAAATGAAATTTATAAAAGGAAATATGTTTACATATATATATATATATAGATAGATACACACTCCTAACCTTTCTCTCTTTCCTTTAAAGCATTTCAAATTATTTAAATTCCATATTTTATAAACTAATTATATATTGTAACATGCTCTTGGTTTCATTTTAGATGACAACAAAGCACTCAAATTCGACTCACATAAAAACAAGGTGTTTTATACACACCCAAGTATGCATTCATTTTCCTTTAAACTAGAAATTTCATTACTATATTAAAGGGGGGAATGTAGACACTAAATCTAAATTATATAACACCTTAGTCTCATATATTTTGCAATTAATTATCATGGTTGTAACCTTCAATTTATAAGACATTCCTACTACCAAAAGGCTCACATTTGTTATCTATTGTATCTATTACTTATATCTTAGTCCAATCATATGTTATTATAACAACCAAGCCTTATATGCTACTCAAAATTCTATAAAACTATTTATTATCATCCTCTACAAGTTTTGGACCTATATATATTTTCTAGCTTTTCAAACACTTGTGTTCAATCCAAATGCCTACATCAATGCTAGTTTCATGTGCCAAACTAAATGTCAAGTACCCTAAAGTCATCAAAATTTCAAATTAAATGTATCCTTATGCTTGGATTAAGTGATTTAATGTAATATATTTCTAAATGGGATTGGTATATAGTCAAGATCAATCCTCATTCATTCCTTAGTTGACATAAACCTATTAACTCATAATGAAACTTAGGAAAATCACTTAATGAAACATTCAAGTGATAAAATCTTACCTATTATTTATTATTTAAATAAAAATCATAGGTAAAACCTATATATAAGACTTACATACTAAAGGATCTTTCCATGAGCCATATTTTATAAGTTATAAATTGGGTCACTCTATGTACTTTATTATCACTTATTACATCCTTATGAAAACACAATCCAATAGATAGTGTTGAATTACATATGTTTGAGGTCTTCTTCAGAGTATTGGATATGTAGTAAGCACCCATTGATAAAGGGTTCCATGGGGTTACTCGACAGTATGTGGCTAGTAACCCATTTTTCCCATAATCACTCCAAGGGTGAGCAAGTTATGGTTTGATCATTTGATGAATAAAAACAACCTATGTGTGAGATATAAACACCTAAAGTAAATGTGAAAAACACCTAGAAGGTTCCAAGTGGTTTCACCTAAATCCACTCTATATTATATATTATACACCTACATCCAACTCAAACACAAACATCTATTCAACTATCGATATCTAACACAAGTATGTAGGGCCAAAAAATTCAAATTCACACAATTTGATGATTGATTTAGAATATAGATCCAATCTATTTTAGACCTATTTTATATTAGATATGCATGTTAATAGTAAACCATCTAAGTATTCTTATTTCTAATTAATTTCAATATGAAACAATAAATGCACTTACTATTTTTATCATATCTCATTGTCATAAATTAAGGATATTTTTTTTATCTAACTTTATAATAAATTGGATTGATCTAGATCTATTTATGACCTTGTGCTTATTAATTTATATATTCTTAACCCTTTATTATATTGTCCCATATTGATTTAGGGTTAAACACCATGTTGTAATAATCATAAATATAAAGATATTCTTTAATCAAAGTATAAGGATCATCAAGATCATATGCGAGAATATTTTTTTATAAATCATGCTATATATAGGAACATATTAAGAGGGATTTTCATCCATATTTTAAGTGTCATCGATGGTAATATAAACTCTATCATTCTAAGGTATTCACCTCATTTATAAGATTCATAATAAAACATGGACACATTGTAAAATTTATTATTTTAACCATGTGAGAATTGTTGAAGGTGGGATAATCATAAATGGCAAGATTTAATATCATGTTAGTGTATTCACCTCTATCATAAGAATCATAATCATAGATGGGGAATCATGATATTGATTTTTTTAAATGTTAGAAGTGAAAGAAAAGGGATCATTTATCATTATAGGATAGTAATTATTGGAGGTAAAACCACTAATGGGGGGGGTGAATCAATGTGTACATTATTATTTTCAATTCCATACATTATCCATTAATCAATTAGATAGATCTAGAGATATAGAAATGCATAAGCAATCATTCATATGATCAAAAAGTGGAAATATACCACATGAACACAATATCTATGTGGTAAACCATCTTGGGGATTAAAAACCATTGATACACCACTTGTAATAATGTAATATAATCAATGGATCAAAATTTTAGTGAGGCACTAACCCCATTATGAGCACCAACCCCTCACTAGTCAATCACCAACTCAACTAGCCCTTTAACAAGCACCAACTTGCAAGGAGGCTCCAAAACCTAGGTAACTCAACACTAAATAAGATACCCTGAATACCTTATCATGCTTTGACACATTTTTATCACTCAATTTAATATTATCACCTCCTTTTTCTCATCTCACTCTTTTATCTCTCTCAAATAGCCTATTAGGCCTTCTCACTCAACTAGCCCTCTCCTTGACAGAATCAGCTCATATGACCTTGATCATCACCTATAAAAACACATTTATATATTCATGGAATATTCATAAAACATATTTTATTATATTAAATTCCTTTACGTATATTTCAAAACTCTATATCATTTTCTCATATGCTCAATTCTTTAACTAGTCAAATTAGGCCTATTAGGCATTCTCTTTATACTTGACTCTTACTCTTACACATATTGATCAAAAAAGAACCTCACCATAATTGGATCACCCTTAAAATATATAAAAAAATATTTTTCACAATTGAAACAACCATCACATATGTTTTTAATTACCCTTAAGGGCCAAAAACACCATTAGGCTTAACAGAGACCTAATTCAATTAGGCCTTCTCTAAGCACATGTTTCACTTAGACCTCCTTTGAACATATTAAGACTCCATAATTAGATGAAAAAATTATAAATGAATAAAAAATATCAATTATAATATTAAATTATTTCCTAAACACCATTTATCTAATTTCACTCTTTGAACCACCCAATTAGGTTTACTCACAATTAGGCCTTCTCACTACCAAAAAGTCTGTCTTGAAAATCTAATACATAAAATCAAATTTTCCACATAACATAAACAAAAAATCACATGCATATGATATAAATAAAATTGGGTTCAAAATATTTTTCATTATAATTTACCAAATAGGTCAACATACCTCTAATTGATCAACTTCATATCCTTACTCAGAACTGCACACAGGCCTTAAGAACCCAATCAAAAGCTTTTAACTTTTCATGCCTTCATAAGAGATCATCATGCATGAAAATATGTTTAAATGAACCTATGATAAATATATAAAAATTAATGTGAATTTTACTCTTAAAATCTATGCAAAAAAAAACTTAGGAATGGCATTATCACTTATGCATTGGATTCTTCAACACTAGGCGAAAACACTCAGGAAAGACATTCTCACTCACACAGAAAATTACCTGTAGTTCCAAAAACATAGTTATGAAGATCAATCCTTAGAATGCCTATGGGAAAAAAATTATGATATTCAAATGAGTTAAAATTATTTTTCATCATCCATATAATATATTATAATAGATATATTACAAGGTTTAATCAATATTGGTCTTATAGACCAATCTCACATCTCCACCCTACACAGACTTCACTATGTTAGAGAAGTCACTTTGAGAATAAAATTTTGATTTTTTGAGTGCATCAACAAAAATTATAAATAAAAATATATGAGTTATAGGTCTTTAAAAATGATCACATTCATTCGTATCCATCCCTAATCCTCTACAACCAATCCTTTATCTCTTTCTCACTCCTGCCTAATTTTCTCACTGTCTTGCATATTAGGCTCTTTTAGTGATAGGAAAAATTTCATGACTAGTTTCAAACATTTTAGGTCTAAAAAATACTTAAAATATTAAATGGTCAAAATAAAAGTCTCAAACATCATCCTAAAACCATTGACATGCTTTCACCTCATCAACCTTGCCTATAACATGAAAATTCTAAGAAACTAGGGGTTTCTTATAGCTTCTATTCACTCTTCTGACAAAATAAAACCACTTATATAAAATTAGAAGAGTCATTAACATTTTAAAAACATAAAAATAGGTTTAAAACACCATCCTAAGCCATAACTACAAAATCTTTCCTATGGAGTCATTATGAGGGTTTTAGGAGGGTTTTGATTGGTTTCCTTTCTTAGCAATCATTCATAAAGGATTACCATTAAACTCCAAAAAAAAATTTAGGAAATTAAATATATGGACCTCCCCCAACTTAAATTAAATTATTAGGATCTCATGTAAAGGTTACAAATTTAAATGATCATAATAAAAACCTTCTTGGGTATGTAACACCCTATTTTATGCACATAAAAGACCTAAACATCAATTTTAATGATTTTTTCCTTCAATATATGACCTCAAATTTTTTCAACACACTTAATAGAACCTATATAAATTATATAAAGATCTTTATCACTTTGGGAAATGAACTTGGCCCCTCATTAGGACATATTAGGACTCTTTACACACTATGCCTTGAACTGCCAGTCATACTTAGACCATGATCACACATTGAAACCTCTTGAACTAATCTAAATATCTAATCCACATGTAAAATTAAATAATACCATACTCACACATTACCAACCTTATTCACACAAGTCTTATACTATTTACCTCAACATGCTATTAAGCTTATGACATCTCACTAGGTCACTCGAATACATGACTCATGAGATTAGTCCCAAGAATAACAAAGGAATGACATAAATAAAAATTTAATGAAATCAATGACAACTTTATTCATACCATTGAACACTTTCTCAAAAATCTATCCCTTTGTCATTGATGTTAACCACTCATTGATGATAATTATTCAAAGAAGTTTCTCTTACTAGGATACATCTCCCCCATATAGATCAATCTCCCCCTTTAAAATTAATGACAAAGCACTACCTGTAACAAAACTCAAAAATACAAGAATACAATACCATATCAATAAGCTCCCCTTATCTCATTTTATACTTTAGTCATCTTCTTTTTCACAAACTGATATGACTCCTGCTTTAACCTCATAACTTGTGCATTTATTTCCTACTCTTGGAGTTAAGACACATCCTCATCAACTCTCCCTAATAAATTTGAATTGATTAGTGACTTCTAGGAATGTACACCCAATTTTTTATCCTAGATGTTCAAAAGTATCCTTTGAAAGAGGCTTAGTTAGGATATCTACAATTGGATCCTTGGTAGACACAAATTCAAGATTAATACTTTGTTCACTCACTTCTTCTCTTAAGAAATGATATTTGATAAGAATGTACTTGGTATTTAAATTCATGATAGGTATAGTAATATAAAATGTAAAAATTGGTAACTTGAGCATGGCTAAAGACACCCAATCTTTAGGTCCTTCTTTCTTGTTCTCTAGACCCTCTCAATCTTGTTTTCACTGATTCCCAATCATTTGTGGCCTTTAGAACTTGAACCCAACTGATCTAGGACCATCTATTCATGACCAATCCATCCCCCTAGGTCTCATCTACCTAGGACAATATCATTAAAGCTGGATAGTAACACTAGACCTTAGGGTGTCCCATTTTTAATGCTCTTATCCAATCACATTTTGACCTTAAATTGCCATTTTACTTTATTCATTTTATCCATTATGTAAGTATAGCATAGTTTCATCTAACCCATGACCAATAGATCCCTATATAATCCCATTCAAAGATCATTTTTAAGGGGTTGGCAAATATTATTCAAGAAATCAAGAATATAAGCAAGACCCCTCAAGCAATATTTCCTATTCTCTACATACAACTAGTCTATACACTTTCAATCCAATTAAAGTCCTTACACTAGCCCCTAGTCACTCAAGCATACTCATATTTATAATTTCTTGCATTTCATTCACCATTTCACCAAACACTCTTAAAAGGAGAACTACATATGGCTTGATCACTCTTTAGAATATTGGTATGTAGGAAGTGTGCCCACACATGAGGTGTGAAGCACGTCCATCACATCTTACACATGCCAACCCCTTTTCCCCATTTTCCAAAGTTTCTTTCAATTGCATAGAAGATATAAGTACATGAAGAATCAGCTCTATAGAGAGATATATTAATAATAAAGACTTAAATTTTTATACACATGTTTATATTGAGTAGGTGAACAAGACCCAAAAAGCTTAAATATTGAGTATAATAGTGTCAGGGAAGGACTATAGCACCAGACCCTAAGGTGTCTAGTTTTGGTGCTTCTATCTAATCAAGAAATAAAGTTTAAGAACCTATTTATGACAATGTCCTAGTCCTGCATATAGATTTCTAGACCCTGTCTCAGTTGGAACAGTCCAGAATAAGATAATTTTGGTTTTATCTCTCTCATTAATATATTTAGAAAAGGTCTAATTACAATCTAATTTCACAAATCAATAGCTTTAATTAGGAATATTATTTACTAATTTCGCTTACTTAGACCCATTTGTTAAATAAGAATCAAACTACATTATTACCAAAAATAAAAAAAATCATTTGGTGAACCTAACTTACTTTGAATTTTGCATGAAAACCCTAGAAACCCTAGGGTAAATTCTTATCTAATTTTCCCTTTAATTTTTGAATTTTTTCTTGAATATTAAAATAAAAAAATTCTCTCAAATTTTAAAATTTTGTAGTAAATTTTAAAATAAAGATATTTTTCTCAAAACCCTAGTTACATCAACTAGCTCTCAGTAATTTTTTAGTAATTTTCCAATCATTTTTTGAATTTTTAGTTGCATATTAAAATCAAAAAATCACTTCAAATTTCAAAAATTCATAGTAATTTTCAAAAATTTATTTTTCTCAAAACCCTAGGTGCATCTACTAGGTCCCATTAAATCAAGCACTTCCCATAAATTTATAAATTTTTTATTGAATACTTTACTCAAAAATTTAATTTCAATTTCAAAAATTCATAGTATTTTGGAAAAATATTATTGTCAAATCACTAGTTGCATGAACTAGTTCCTATTTTGATTTTTAAGGTATCACCTTACATGTTGGGGAACTCTGTATGCTTTCTATGCATATTACACTTCCTTATTTAGATTATATTAGTTTAATATTTTCTACTATTATCCAAGTTTTCTCCCTTATGCCACCTAAGTTCCTTGCATCTCTTCCTTCAAGACAAAGTGTAAGACTTAGTGGCAATCCTCTTGAATTCACCTAGATTCCTTTAGCTTGACCATATATTATGGATTAAAAACTATTTCAAACTTCAACCATATATTTTACACATCCAGATTACACCAATTCTAATCATAATGATTCAAACAATGAGCAATATGAAAATACGAATGATGATGTATACACCAATGATCATGCTCCACCACATTGGACTATTGATCCACTTCCACCCATTATTGATAATGAAGTTATACTCAACAAAGATTTGATATTATAAATTTTTAGATAAAGACTTAGGGAATAGCCTCAAGATCATACTCTTATATCACAATCTCTCATGGAAATCAAAAAGGCTAAACAAGTTAAGTTTTCCATTCCTATAGAGCAACCAGTTATAAATAACACTACAGGGGTATCTATGTCTCAACAACCCTCTATAGGAACCCAACCTACCCCTTTGCCACCAATTAAAACTAGTACATCCCTATCTCCTAGTGTGGTATCACTTGTTTAAGAGATAATATCTCTTCAATCCAAGGTGCTACATCTTGAAGAAGGTGACACTAGACCTATGCAAGCTTTGGATTCTTTTGCTCTTTTGCATACACCATTGTCACATCATATTGCTTTTACACCCTTTCCATAAGGTTTTGTTTAACCCAAGCTTACTCTTTATGATGTAAAGTGTGATCTAGAGACATGTTTGAGATATTTTCATGTAGCATGCTTGGACTATGTAACAAATGACTAGCTACTTACCAAGATATTTCCACTAAGTCTAAAGGATTATGTATTACAATATAACTATAGTCTACCAAATTATTCTGTTGGTGAATTCAATCCCTTAGCTAACATGTTCCTAGCACACTTCAATATCAACATTGGTGATAAGGTTTCATATGCTCAAATTTCTCAATAGAAATAATGACCAAATGAGCATATCATAGATTATGTTATTCTGTATAAGACCATCTTGGCTAAGATGAATATCCCCATCGTAGATCAGGAGGTGAATGAAATTTTCAAACAAAGTCTTCTACCAGCACTTCATGAATCAATCATGTTCAAAATATTCTCTTCTTTCACTGAATTATGTCACACATTAAAGGAAATAGAAGTCAAGCTAATTTCAATGGGTAAACTAAAGTACACTAATACATCAAACACAACTAATAAGAGTAACAATAAAGTATATAAGGTCAATTTCAATGATACTAAAGGTTATAATCAACCTATAGTTAATGCAACTTCAGAGCCTCCTTAGTGAATAGTTTTGTTAGCACACCCTTAATGTACTTTAGTTCCTCCAACTAGGGTTTCTAGTAGATTTTGGATTGTACTATCATATCTCTCCTTCCTATTCAGGAAGTTGATCCAATAAATCCTCTTCTAAATGGATATGATTAGTATGCATTTTATGACTACCACAGGGCACCAGACCATATAACAAGCATATGTATCATTTTAAAACACAAGATACAAGACCTAATAAATTTAAATGCTATTGATCTTGGAACTTTATTTGATCCTCCAATAGTAAAGAAAACACAAGATAAAGCATTGAAAATATTCTTATTTATATTTACATAACATTCAAAACATGATATAGGGGACATATTAGTAGTTCATCATGCATATCATGCACATTTACCACTAGATACATATTGGGCACCTTCAGTTGAGTTACATCCTTTGATCAACATGATTGGTGTATATAATTATAGATATCTAGCTAGACCTTTTATCTCCTTCTTAGAGTAGGAAATCATTGAGTATGATTCATATTATCATGCACTCTTTATCAAAGCTCATATTCATAATCAACCTATTTTTAGTGTGCTTATTAACAATGGTTCTAGTCTTAACATGTGCACCTTGATAGTAATACAACATTTGGGTTATTTAAATTAGGATATCACTCTGATAGACATAGTTATCAATGGTTTCAATGGGTATATAAAAAATTCATTAGATGAGATAGTACTTCCACTTAGGTTGGTCCTACACATGTGGCCACACCATTCACTATAATTCCCAGTGCATGAGTTTTTGATATGTTATTTGGTTAATCATGGATTCAAAAAATCAAAGTAGTACCTTCTATAATTCACATATGCATGAAATTCATTCATGCTAATTATTTTTTTATAGTCGATGGAGTTATATATGAATTACCACTCCCCACTTTAGATCCATCTACCAATTTCTAGTCACTAGTTTTAGTTTTGCAACTAGTTTCAATTTTGCCACCAGTTTTAGTTTTCCCACCATTTTTAACTTCTCCTATAGTTTAAGTTCCTATTCCACTTTAGATTTAGACATAGTTGAGACATACATCACTAGTACATAGGGTTCATACACCTCCATAGCAACAAGATTCTTAGTAGCTTATAGATATAGTATTCACACCTAGAGCAGTTTCATTAAGATCTCATGCATCTACACATAGAACACATGTTTTGAGAGCTTCTTCTACTTACATATGGGTCCGTAAGAACCCTGTAGTTGAATCCACTTCTCATAGTTATATAATAACCCATATTTAATTTCTAATTCAGGTATTTTAGAATAAATACAACATATACAACTTTTAGAGCCATAGTCTTAAAATTTTCATCAAGCTTCATGATCATGGACAATTTCACTCCTTGATATAAGACACCATGATAGGGAGTCTCACATGAGAATATCACTTAGTATCATTTATCCTCAACATTGATTATACATAGTTTTCTTTTGCTTGATTATACATAGTTTAAATATTCAAAAAATATAAAAATAATATAACATTTCTAAAATTTAAAAGCATTAAAATATAACAAAACACCAAAATCATTTCAATTGCATGCATTATTTATGCTTTAAATTTATAATATCATGTTAATACTTATATTTTTTATTCTATGCTTATTTTTTGTTGATTTATATATATTACCATTCTTCACTTAATCTTCTTTGAGTGTGTGTAGTGATATCCAACTCTTTGATTGCTTAACTCTACCAATTTAAGGGGCATCCTACATCTAAATTTGAGACACACTTCGATATACATACCTATTGTGTGATTCTTATACATTACTACACCATCCAGGTTATATCATTCATACACTACACACTCCAAGTTATCATGCTAATAAACATTACTTACTATATTACAATATCTACATTTCACTAGTATCTATAACTTGTGTATCTCTTAGCATATACCTAGTCTTGTACTAAATATGTCTTGCATACTTTCACTCATGATTTGATTAATTAGATGTGATTTTATCTTTCTAGTTATTACATGCTTTCTCTTCTTGATTAGTTTAGCTTATTAGATTGCATTTATAATTCTTGCTTATCTCATGTATGTGCCTTAGGATATTTACCAATGTCCTTATCTTCTATTCATGTGTGTGCCTTAGGACATTTTCCAATATCCTTTAACTGTACTCCTCTATGTGATTATGGATTTCACACCAACTTGCTTATTTCAATTGTATGTGTATGTGGTATTTCATTATGCCTTGTATGCTTGATTTTTAGTTTGAGTGACATGTGCCATTGTCCCTTGTTTGTGTGGCCCTTTGGCCACCCTTATATACTTCTTTATTATTTCTTTGTGTGCTTGTTTCTTGATTGATTCTCTATTGTTACAATGCCATGATCCATATCATACATTTTTGTTTTCTCTTGGATGCCATGATGGACATCATGCTCTATCCCTCCAACTAAAAAACTAACAACTAACACTTTTAATTACAATTTGGTATATTTCACATCCTAATACATTGTTATATCTATTTAGGCATGCCCCTATTGATCTAAAAATCTCTCAAATCAAACCGTGCTATATCTTGAGATATCTTGTTGATTATCATTACTATATCATGTATATATCTAACTTAACACATGCAAGGCTCCTTCTAAAGGTAGTCATTGCAAGGTACCTATTCCTACCCTTAGAAGACAGGGAAAAAACAAGGGTTTTACTACAAGATATTAGAGCTCATATCGGTAAAAAAAATCTAGTTTGAGAGAAACCAAAATAGCAACTAGTCATCAAACCACTTAGAATAGACTAGGTAGATAGTCAAAATTCTAGAACAGTGATAAGTTTCAGCTTATGATAATAGCACTAAGGCTAGAATATAGCATCAGACACTAGGGTGTCCTATTTTCAATTCTTTTATCTAAACAATAGAAAAGTATATTTCCTAGAAATAGATAGAAAGGTAGGTTTAGCTATAGTTTTGCATAATCAGACTAATTTAGATCAATAATTTTTAGTATAGTTTTCTCAAAGAATCCAGACATAGAGGGTGTCATGCATGACATGATTGGTCTTTAATTCCAATTTTAGATACAATAGATGGTATAACTTCCATATCAAAATCCATGTTTTAGACACCATTTATTGGGGGTGGATTACATAGTACTTTTGCTTTTTGCTTTTAGTTTTTAGCATTACCCAGGCATTCTCAATAGTTGCTTGCCTTATTCCATCTATAGGTGGTTGAAATCATTTTGGAGTGGATTTCATACAATCCAAACCACCACATTCCCAATTTTTGAAATGGATCCCACATAGTCCAAGTTTTCAGTATTGGAGTGGCTTTCATACAAGCCTAGTCTCCATCTTTTCCAAGTTGGTTAACATTGGCTTAGTTTCTAGAACATATTCGACTATCCATGCCATATTTCTAGATTTATAAAAGATTCATGGGCTTTAAGAGCCATATCACATGAAATACTTCTTAATACTAGTATCAATTTATAGCTTCACTTCATGTGGCAACGATGGAGCCAAAGGGTTAACCTTTTTATTCTTGAGCCACCTATTTAGAGGGATTACACACATAGTCCAAAACTCAATTATCACATGCATGATCTTCTAGATTCACTTAGTGGGGAATGATGGAGCCTAAGGGCCAACCTTTGCATTATTAAGCCACTTATTTAAAGGGATTAAATACACAGTCTAGAAATCAATTATCACATGCATGATCATCTATCTTCACTTAGTAGGTGATGATAGATCCAAAAGGCCAAACTTTGCATTTTTGAGCCACTTTCCATGGAATTGAGCACTCAAATTTTTTTGTCATATAAATTTTGGTATAGCATCATCTAACACATCCAACATTACTTAGCATTACTCAGTATCATAATAGGTTTTTTATTGGTTTGCATACTTGATGAGGTGTATTCATTCCTTTCTCTTCCTTTATTTCTCTCTTACCCAACTTTGTACATTCTTATTTTATATCACATATAATAAGAATTGATTTACTATTTATTTCCTTTCAAATATTCACACTTGAACAATGTGCTCTCTATGTACCATCCAACATTACTCATCATCACACAAGCTTCATGGGCTTCACCTTTGCAAGAAAGTTTAGGTACACTTTCTATTTTCCTTTATCCTAGTATTTTGCTTTATTGCATCACTATAATAAAGGGGGGGAAATATAGTCATATAAAATGAAAAAAATGGTAACTTGATCATGTATAAATACACCTAATCCTTAGGTCCCTCTTGTTTTCTCTCTAGACTCTTTCAAGCTTATTTTCACTAATTTCCAGTCATTTTTGGCCTTCTAAACTTGAACCCAGCTAAGCTAGGACCCTCTTCTCATGACCAATCCATCCCCCTAGGTCTCATATAACCAAGACAATAGAGCCAAATTTAGATAGTAGTGTTAGACCCTAGGGTGTCCCCTTTTCAGTGCTCTTGTCCAATCACATTTTGAGGCTAGGTTACCATTTTCCTTGATTCTTCTTGTCCATTATGTCGACTTAGTCTAGTTTCATCTAACCCATGACCAATAGATCCCTATATAAGCCCATTCAAAGATCATTTTTAAGGGGTTGTAAAATATTATTCAAGTAAGAAATAATATAAGAAATACCACTCAAGAAATCTTTCCTATTCTCTACATATAACCAACCTATACACTTTAAAGCCATTCAAGTCCTTACAGCAACCCCTAGTTAACTCAAGCATACTCAATTTTAGTTTTTATTGTATTTCATTTACCATTACACAAAGCATTATTAAAGGGAAAATTACATATAGCTTGATCCCTCTTTATAGTATTGGTATGTAGAGCATGCCCACACACGGGGTGTGAAGCACGTCTAGTGCATCTTACACACACTAACCCCTTTTCCTTATTTTCTAAAGTTTTTTTAAATTTCATAGAAGACTAAAGTACATGAATAATCAGATATTTATGGATCTCTATTAATAGTGATAAACTAAAAATTAGTACACATGCTCACATTGAGTAGGGAACAAAACCTAGAAAGCTTAGATCTTGGGGATAATAGTGGTAGGGAAGGACTACAACACTATACCCTTGGGTGTCCAATTCTGACACTCCTATCCAATCAAGAAACAAATTTCAAGAAACTATTTGTGATATTTTCCTATTATTGCATATATATTTCTAGACCCTATCTCAATTGGAATAATTTAGAATAAGATAAGTTTGATTCTCTCTCTCACCACTATTTTTAGAAAATGTCTAATTATAATCTAGTTTCACAAATTAGTAACTTTAATTAGGAATATTATTTACTAATTTCTACTATTTAGACCCATTTGTTAAATATGAATAAAACTCCATTATTCCAAAAATTAAAAAATCAATAAGATTGTTTGAAACACTTATGGCACTAGTATTATCACAAAAAATAGGAATAAGACCATCAAACTCCACTTTGTAGTCTCTTAATGTTTGTCTCATCCACAACACCTGAGTACAACATGAGGTTATTATAATGTACTTCGCCTCACAATTAGATAAAGTCATTAAAGGTTATTTTTGACTTATCCATGAGACTAGGCACTTACCTAAGAAGAAGGCTCCTCCACTAGTTCTCTTTCTGTCATCTAGACTCCCAGCCCAATCTACATTTCTATAAGATACTAGATCAAACTTCTTTCTCCTTGGGTAACATAATCCATACTCATATCTCCCTTAATATATCTATGTATCCTCTTTACTACTCATAGATTAATTTCCTTAGGATCTACTTGAAATCTTCCTATAATACCTACTACTTACATGATAATAGGTCTAGAGGTAGTAGTATATAAAAAACTCCCAATCATGGATCTATATGTTATCTGATTGACCCTTAAGGATTCATATTCCTTACTTATCTTTCATCCTATAAGCATAGGTGTAATTATAGCCTTGAAATATTCCTTTTCAAACTTATTTAAAATTTATTTTGTATACTTGACCTATGAAATGAACATACCTTTTTTAGATTGACTAATTTGAAGTCCAAGAAAGAAGGATAGTTCTCTACACATAGACATTTCAAGCTATAACCTCATCACATCTGCAAAGGCCTTGGTCATGTTCTCATTAGTTCTACCAACATGATATCATCCACATAGACTAGCATTATCAACTAATGATCATTTTTAATCTTGATATATGAGTTACTATCTATAACTCCTTTGTAGAAACCTTGGTCCAAAAGTCACTTGTCTAGTCAAGCATACTAAGATATAGGGGCTTTTATTAGACCATAGAGGGCCTTCTTCAACCTACATACATAGTCCTTATTATAAATCAATAAGAAACCCTTAGGTTTTTCAATTTATACTTATTCTTTTAAGTTTCCATTTAGGAAAGATGACTTGACATCCATTTGGTATATCTTAAAGCCTTTGAAACTTGCATAGGCAAAAAAACATTGTAATGGATTCTAACTTTGATATAATACTAAAGCTTTCTTCAAATTTCAATCCTTCAACTTGAGCATATCTTCTGCATATAAGTATATTCTTATTTATAGTGACTCTCCATCATCCTTAAACTTGTTTCTAAACACCCATTTTGTACCATTAATGTTTTTTCTTTAAACCTAGGTACTAATTTCTAATTTTCATTCTTCTAAATTTGGTTCAACTCCTCATTCATTGAATCTAACAAAAAATTATCTTCACTTGATTCTACATATATATTAGGTTTAAATTTTTAAAGTAAGGTAGTATTTTCTTGATTAGCATCACTCACCATTCTTATCCTTGTTTGTATACCTACACTTTTATTCTTAATGATATGAGATTCATAATTATCCTTTTGAATCTACCTAAGGAGTAATAGAGATTCATAATATATCTATTACTCCTTTATCATTCTTTGACTAAGAGTATGATTTATTTGTCTATTCAACATTCACATTTGTTCTCTCCACTATCTTTTGCAAACTATTGTTATAACATCTATGTGAAGCACTTACTGATGAATATCCCAAAAAAATAACTTCATTAGACCTTGAGTCAAACTTGCCTAATCTCTCGTCATCTCTTTTGATATATCATTTAATCCCTAAAACCTTAAAATGTTCAACACTTGTAGGTCTACCATTCTATAATTCATATGGATTCTTATCACCATTGATCCTAATCTAACCTTTGTTTAAGGTATAAACTATAGTACCCATAAATTTTCTCAAGTATCCATCAAATAAATTAAACTAATTCAACATGGTCCTTATCATTTCTTGAAATATTTTATTCTTTAATTCAACCATCCCTTTTTGTTGAGGTGTTATAGTAGCTGAGAACTATATTCTTATTCCATAAACCTCACAAAACTCAACAAACTCATTTGACCAAAACTCTCCTCCTTTTTCAGATCTAAGACACTTGATCTTCACCTTCATCTCATTTTCAACCAAATCTTTGAAAGTCTTAAACTTACCTAGAGCTTCTAAATTATCCTTCAATAATGCTACCCAAATCATTATTATGAAGTCGTCTATAAGAAACATGAAGTAGTTATCACCTTGAATACTTTGAATCCTTGTAGCAAAACATAGATCAGTATGAATTAGTTATAAATGTCTAGTAGTATAATATTATTTAGACTTAAATCTCCTCCTAGTCTGCTTACCACGTTGATATGATTTTCAAAGAACATCTATAGGTTTTGAGATTTTGGGCATATTCTTCAGAGATCCCTTGAAGTTGGTCCTGACTAGATTGTAAAAGTTCATATGACCTAACCTCTTATACCATAGACAAATCTCATATAATTTACTCATGAAGCACTTATCTTTTGTGATCTCATTTAACACATAAATATTGTTCTCAATTCTCTTATCTTTGGTACTCAATCTTCCTAATTTTTCTCTCTTTATCTCACATCTTTTATTTTGAAGTGTTAGGGTATGTCCTTGGGTGAACATTTGATTTACACTCAATAGGTTGTGTTTCAAGACATATATATATATATATATATATATATATATATATATATATATAACATTTTATGTCTTGGTCTTCCCATTTTCTAACCTCTAAGTACCCTTTCTAGCTATATTGGTAGATTTATTATCTCTAAACCTTACTAAACTTATGGTAATATTATTCAAAATGATGAATTTGATATTATATCCTATCATGTGAATTAAACAACCACTTTTTATGTACCATGTAAAATCTTCATTTTTATTACAAGAATTAATTTGGGCTATCATAGATTCTTCTCCTCTAGGTTCCTGCTTCTCTTTTAATTTACCCATAGGGTTTACCTTCTTGACCCATTATTTAGTGTCATGACTCCATTTATTATCAACATGATTGGTTTTCCTTATAGATCTTGTTTACACACTCTTGAAATGTTTCCTCCTTAGTTGAATTTATAACATAGGTTTATACTTCTCCACCAACACTTAAAAAGTCTATGTCTAAATTTACCATAAGATAAATGTTGGCAATATGATTGTCATTGATGTTAAAATGGAGATTATTGGCATTATAGATGTCATTGATGTTCAAGGTTGAGTATGGTGACTTAAGGACATGTAAATAATCCTATAAAAAATCAAAGATGATTAGAGTGCTTGTGTTTATGATTGGAATTCATCTGATTCTTCATATTGATCATCTAGACATTTTGGGTCTATGATAGGAAAATTTGAATAGGTAGTTTATTGATGTCACCATTACCATGTGTGGATGATTCTAGGGGAGTTGGTCATTTGGTTGTGATCACATTAGTCCTTAGTTATTATACACTATATTTGAATCCATGTGATGAATCTTAGTTGAAGATATGGGGATACAAATTTTTCTACTTAGATAAAATTCACTAAGTTTCTATACTTAGCCAAATTTATAAAAGGATCTAAGTAGATCCAAGAAAGCATGTTGATGAGGTTAGTATTTGCACTCATAGATGTTTTAGATAAAATAATCATATGGGTTTGTTCATTTTTGTTCTTGGTTTTTATGGTTTAAATCTCAAGTAATGCTATGTAGTGTGACAAAAGATATACATGAGCAAAGTTGGGCTCCTAGGTATTTTGACAATGTTTTCCCCTAGTCAAATTTGTAGATGGTAAGAAAAAGCTAAGTAATAATTTTTATGTTATCATATCTTACAAATATGAAGGTTTATATACTAAATGAATATATGTATCAAATCCTCTATGTGAGAGGATCTTATGTGCCAAATTTCAAGCCATGCGACTAAGAAAAACAAAAGTTATGAAAGAACAAAGTTAGCCTTCCAAAAAATTCTACGCATAGTTAGCTCTATGGTAGAAGAATCTAAGTGAACATATTAATTTAATTATATCTATAATGTGTGAAGGATTTATAAATAGATTATCATACGGATTTTTTCATTATCATGCCAAGTTTATATGGTCCAAATTTTAGAATAGGTGGATGAGTGAAGCAAAAGATATGAAGATGAAAAGTTAGCCTTTTAGGCATATTGAGATGGTCCCCATGTTTAGTCAAATCTATAAAATGTAAATTTCAAGCTTTTTAGAATATATAACTATGATCACTTAATCATACATTGAATATCTAATGATGTAAAGTGAAGTCAATATGTTAAAGTCACATGTGAGTGAATGTGCTAGTGATAGTGTCAAAATCATAGAGATTGAATAGTGAATCTATGGTGTCGTTTAGGTCAAATAGTTAGTGATCACTATAAGTATTCCAAGTGTATCAATAGTGGGAACTAATATAAATGTGTAGAAGGCATGAGTTAATGCCAAGTTTCACATTCTTGAGAGCTAGTTAGAGATAAGGATCAAGCTTGTTATAAGATTGAATAGTGAGTAGATGATCATGCAATTAAGATATAATAGAGCAAGTAGACTCAATGGAATCAAGTGACTGATATTTAATGAGATAGAGATGAGTTAAAGACCAAGTTATTTTGATGAGATTGACAAAGAGTATATGCTTCAAAGACTTAGGAAGTAGTGAGATGAGATAAAGAGCTTGATTGTTAATGATAAGATAGAAGTAAATTTCATGGTAGTTTGAATATCTAATGGCATCCAAGAGATCAGATCAAAGGATCTATTAGACATGTTTTAAATTTAAAACGTTAAAATCTACAATCATACAAATATCAAATGGATTATGTGAGATTGTCATATATTGATCCAATGAATACATTTTAAAGTTGAGTAGATTGAATGAGGATCATCAAATATTATTGTAAATCTTAATATCAATGGTTAATATTTAAATACATGTTCATCCCAATGATCAAGCATTAGAAAATGAAGGAACATGTAGTTAAGACATAAATTATGATATAATCAATGAAATTGATTATTGTAATGGATTAAATTTATGTAATTTGTCATGTGCATCAAAAATAGAGCCCATTATATGATAAATATAGTAATGAGACCAAGAATAATGATGGTGGAGCATGAGTTCATGATGCAGGAAACTCAAATTCTAAGATAAGAACTAAAGTCCAATAGAACTGATAATTTTGTGTTAGTAAACAAGTAGGAAAATAGAGAATATATAAACCCTAGATCAAATTCTTATATATATATATATATATATATATATGTCATCTAGGATACAATAGAATTTGTTGGTGTAGTTAAAATTATGTTAAATAGATAAATATAGAGACATAAAGATAGAGGGTAGAGTAAAAGAGAAAAGAGAGATAATGTGCAAAGTATAAGTAATTATAGACCAAACTTGTAACAAGGAATTGAGATTAGATTTTTTATGAATCTGTATTGTAATTTAGAGTTGTAGCTACATATAATCTGATTGGTGGGTGCCATTAGATAAGCTAAGTTGGTGCTCAATTAGGGATTGGGTGCTTCCTTAGATTTCGTTCTCTTAAATTAGGGAGTTAGTGTTTCCTTTGAGTTGGTGCTCTTAAACCAGGGGATTGGTGTCTCCTTAGGGTTAGTACCCTTAAATGTGTAACTAGTGATGTTATTTAATATGAGGATATATTAGAGTAATAGATTATAGCATCTATTCTCACCATATTTTTTCCCATATTGGGTTTTCCATATATACATATGGCATTATGTCTTTTTTATGTGTGATCTCTATATATATGTTTTAATCTACATATCCTTTTTAGTTTATTTTTAAGATGGATTTAAAAAGGACTAATTTAGTAAATCTATTGATTAACCCCCCTCTCAATGGATAGTTGTGTTCTAATAATTAGTATCAGAGCCTTGGTTCTTAGAATAATCTTAATCAGCTCAGGTAGATCTTGGATGATGAACATAAATGGCTAGTTAAGAAGGCTCTTATTCAAATAAGGCACCTCTCTTTGATGGATCAAAATATGCATTTTGGAGCATAAAAATGGAAATATGTTTATCTTCATTAAGGTTTGATATATGGATGTTTTTTGTAAATGGATATACATCCCCTGCTACAGCTCCTACTGATCAGGCTTCAAAGAAGGCATATGATATCAATGATAAGGAAAAAAAATGCTATCCTTTATGGATTATCTAAATCATAGATTTTCAAAGTGATATAATATAAAAATGTATAATATATCTAAACAAAATAAAGAATATCTATGAATGTGATGATAAGGTAAACCAGACAAAGATACAAGCATGCAAAGGTATGTTCAAAATTTTTAAAATGACTAAAGAAGAGAAAATTGTATACTACCTTCTCAGAGTAGATAAAATAGTCAATGTAATTAGAGGCCTTAGAGAAAAGATGAAAGAATTATTCATTTTCAAAAAGGTCCTAAGATCTCTGCCATTAAGGTATGACTCTAAAATCTCTATAATAGAGGAAGCAAGATATATGGATTAACTCATTATTGATGAGTTATATGGAATCTTCACTACTTATGAGATGAGAATGGGAAAAATAGATACTTCTAAGAGAGAAGTTGAATTCAAAGTATCCAAAAAATTAAAAGTAGAAGCATCTACATCTAGATCTAAGAAGACTGATGAAGAAGAAGCCAACTTTGGCATAAGATTAAAAATAAGATTTGGAAAGTACAAATGTATGTTATCCTTTAAATGCTTTAACTATGGTAAGGTAGGACATTTTGCTTCTAAATGCCCTTATGAGAAAAAGGATAACTCTAAGAAAGAAGAGGATGGTAAAAAGATGAAGCCTCACTATTATAATAAGAAGCTCTTTAAAATTAAGAAGGGTTTGTATATAAGAGAAGACAGTGATTTATTGGATGAGTGTGATAGCTCAAATGATGATCACGATTGTGCCTTTGTGGCTAAGGGAAATGAATTCTTATTAATGGCAATAAGATCAGACTTTGTAGATCTAGAAAAAGAAGAATTTGAAGAATATTATGTAGAAGAGGAAGAAGAGGTAGATCTAGAGTGTGAACTCATATGTACTCTATATGAAATTGACAAGATGAGAAAAGATAACTCAATAGAAGAAGCTTAGACAAAAATAAATTGAAAAACTATCCAAAAGTCTTACAAGATCTGATCAGATGATAATGAGCCTAAATACCCAAGTTGAAGAGGCCAAAATAATAGAATATGTAGACAAATTGTAACTATAGTATAAATTTTATGAATGCATAAAGCTATAAGTAGAGATAGTGGTTTAGAGAAAAGAACATGAAAAGGTTAAAGAATAAATATACAAAGGTATGAAGCTGAAAGGAGGTTCAATAATTCTTGATGAACTGATCAACTCTAAAAATCCATCAAAAGAAAGATCTGGTCTTGGTTATGAAAAGGGGAAACATCCCATAACTAGTACATATTCAAAGTTATATGAAAAATTGAAAGCAAAATGAGGATCAAGAGAAAAGAAAGATAAAGCTTGCAAGGATACAAAGATAGATACAAGCACTACTGATGTGAAGAAATCTAAAGGAGAAAAGAGCCTAAGGAAAGGAAGAAGAATAATGAGTCATATCTACAAACTCAAGGAAGATACAAAAGACAAAGGTAGCTGATGTAGATGGTTACACAATAATGAGAAATTTGAAGAAGCCAAATTTAATAAAAACTCCCCATCTTTCACAAAAAAAATGCTATGACCAGGTATTCTTCATTTTTCTATGGTTATTGTTATAGATGTAATCAATTTGGTCATAAGGCTAGTGAATGTAGAGTTGTATCTAAAATGAGAACAAATTTTATAAGAAAAAATACATTTTCACCCTTGTTAAATATAAATTTAATATGTTATAATTAGAATAATTTTGGTCGCTAGCTAAAGAATCTAGAATAAGTATTGTAAGACCAAAGACACAAAGTGTAAAGAAAGACATAACTCCTAGTGTGAACAAAGGTTCACAAATATTTTTAAAAGTGAAAAATAGGAAATTTAAGAAACCTAATGATGTATGGAAAGTGAAATATCAAGCTATGATGGAGAATGCTATAGAGGTTAGACAATGTCAAGATCCCTTAATGTCTACTCATGTTGTGAATGAAAAGATCAAGCTCAAAGTGAAGTCTAAGGTGTTGGTTGAGGATATTTTTTAAGTGTACACAGATTTAAGTGAACATCCAATTATTGTTGAGCAAATTTCATGCATAGAACATTAGTTTTTTGTGCCTAGTGATGAAATTTTGAACTATAATGAAGATTCATCAGATGAAAAGGTATGTCATGAATCTATGTTTTCTCCATGTATTATTAATTCAATCATAAAATAAAAGGAGAAAATTATAGAATATGAGGATGTTACTTTTATTAAGCCTAAAAAGAATAAGAACTACAAGTACAGTATGAATAAGGAGGAAAAGTAAGATGAGGAGTTATGGGCAACTCCTAGTTTCACATTATTCTAAGACATTATGAAGTAGGGTGTCTCTATCTATTATTCTTAAGAGACTTTTTTCAATGGGAAAGCAATTGATGTTGTGGTATTCTTCAAAAAATTATAAAAGGTAAGAAATGAGTTCCCCCAGTTGGAGTTATTGTGTCAAGATAAGAAAAGTGTTGTGTATGTAGTGTTTTTAGGGACATAATGTGTATTTCTATATGACATAATGATGTATCTCATATATATGGTCCACAGGTTCAAATGAAGATAAATGAGCTTAGAAACTATTTATTTTAGCTCTTGGACAATACATGGTTTCTCAATTAAACCCTAAAGGTTGAATCCATGGTATAGGAAACCAAGGTTCTCGAAGGTGTGGAAGCTCAAATCTTGGTGGAGAAGAGTGTGACGATTGTCTCCTAGTAAGCAAGATGTATCAAAGGTTGTCATAAAGGTTCTAATTTAATAAACCCTTGACATTGTGTATCTTAGGTTGTGTAATGATTTGGGTCACCAAACTTGGAGAAAATGTGTAAAAGGATGATATACAAGTGTTAAATATAGTTATTGTGTGTCATAGGTAGTCCATTGGTGCAAAGGTATGAGAATTTGAAATTTTGTATCTTTGTTTTAAATGTACCTCTTTGAATTAACCTAGGAGAGGTCACATGGTATGAGAATTTTTTGGGCAAAAGATATGTTCATGAATGGCCAAGCTTTGGAAAATGGAATATGGAGTTATGGGGATCTACATTAGATAACATGAATGGATTGAGGAGCTATGCATGATGTGAAGGGGAGCATATGTGAGATTATTTAGTCATGTTGAAGATGTTGTGATGTCTACCAAAAATGAGAACTCAAGTAGGTTGTGATGATGAATTGATCAAACCAAGTTAGGTATGTTGAAAATGTAGTGAATCCTAATTCATAAATAAACAGGGAGATTTGTAATTGGTCAGTTCCTAAGATCATAAGACTATGTAGTTTAGACTAAAAGAGAAGGCTAGTAAGCATATATGATGGTTCCTTATAAGGTATAAAGACCTAAAGATTCTCAAGTGATGAAATGACTCATAAATTTGGAGTGGTAGATCCTACATCACATCACTGTATAATGTTTATAGGACATGAGTCTAGGGGAAGTATCATAGAAACTTTGTGAATCCCTAGAAAAAGAGAGAAAAGTCAACTTAAGTATGCATATTTTTGCAAATTTCTAATGAGTTGGTGGTTAAATATTTTTGGAAAAACTACTTTATATTATAAAGGGGGATAAACATTTAGACAAATAGTGAGAAAGAGTCCCTTTTCCATTGAAGTCAAAGGGGGAGAAGAAGTGAAAATGTTCTTTACAAATGTTTGGAGAAAAAGTGAAAATGCTATATAAGATCAGAGTATGTGTCCAAGTTGATTTTAGGTAAATGTACCATTTCCTAATGGGGAGTAAGTTTGGTATGGACAACTTAAGTTCATACTCATGAAAAGCCAATGTAGACAATGCCAGAGTAGAATATTAGAATATCAGAGCATTTAGTTTGCCATCAATGATAAAGGGGAAGATTGTTGGAAATATGATTTTCATTAATGTCAAAAGGGAGATTATTATCATTATGGGTGTCATTGATTTTTAGGTTGAGTATGGTGACTTGAGGATGTACAAGGAATCCTATCAAAGGTCAAGGATGATTGGAGTGCTTGTGTGCATGAGTGGTATTCATTTGGTTCTTCATATTGATCATCTAGACATTTTGGTTCTATGATAGGAAAATCTAAATAGGTATTTTGATGATGTCAACATTATCATTTGTGGATTAATCTAGGGGAGTTGGTCATATGGTTATGATCACATTAGTCCATAGTTATTATACGCTAGATTATAATCCCTGTGATGAAGTACAATTGAAGATATGGGGATGTAAAGTTGGCTACTTAGACATAATTCACTAAGTTTATATACTTAGCCAAATTTTCAAAAGGGTTAAATCAAAGCCAAGTAAGCATTTTTATGAAGTTAGAATTCACACACATAGAATCTTAGGTCACACAATGTAGTGTGACAAAATAAATGTATAATCAAAGTTGGGCTCCCAGGCATTTTGATAGTGTTTTCCCATACTTAGTCAAATTTATAGATGGTAAGAAAAATCCAAGTAGGCATTTTTATGATGTCATATCTTTCACATATGAAGGTTTATGGATAATATGAATATATGGATGGGATCCCCTATGTGAGTGTATCTTATTCACCAAATTTAAATTCATGTGACTAAGCACAACAAAATTTATGCAATAACAAAGTTGGCCTTCTAGGTAGTTCTAAACATAGTTAGCTCTGTGGCATAATAATCTAAGTGAGAAGATTAATGGAATTATCTCTATAATGTGTGAAGGATTCAAGAAGAGATGATAATATGTTTTTTTCATTATCATGCCTAGTTTATATTGTCTAAATTTTAGAATAGGTAGATGAGCAAAGAAAAAGATATGAAGGTGAAAAGTTAGCCTTCTAGGCATATTGAGATGGTCCCCATAGTCAAATATGCACAAGGTAAAGTTTGAGCTTGTTATAATATCTAACGGTGAGAGATTAATTGTACAATAAATATCTAATGATGCACAGTGAATTCAATATGTAAAAGGTACCTGCAAGTGAATGTGCTAGTGACAAGTGTCACAATCATAGATCTTGAATAAAGTATTCCAAGTGTCTTAATATTGAGAATTGATAGCAATGTGTAGAAGGCATGTGCTAATTCCAAGTGTCATATTATTGAGAGATAATCAAAGATAAATATTGATCTTTTTAAAAGATCTAACGATGAGTAGATGACCATGCCATGAAGATCTAACTAAATGAGTGGACTCCATGGATAAAGTGATTGATATTTAATCATATAGAGTCAAGTTAAATACTGAGATAATTTTATGAGATTGATAGATCATATATGCTCCAAAGACTCAAGAAGTAGTGAGATGAGATAAAAAGCTTGATGTTTAAAAACAAGATAAAAGTAAAGTTTGTGCTAGTTTAAAGATCTAACAACATATGAGATCTTGGATCAAAAGATCTAATAGACACATTTTAAAGTTGAAAAGTTAAAGTTTGGAAGCATACAAAGATTGAATGGAGTGCATGAACATGTTATAGGTTGATCAAATGGACACATTTTAAATTTGAGTAGATTGAATGAGGATCATAATATCTTAACATGAAGCTTAATATCAATGTTCAATATTTAAATATATGTTCTTCCTAATGGTCAAGCATTGTAACATGAAAGAACATGTAGTTAAGCCATAAATTATGATATAGATGATGAAATTGATTACTATAATAGATAAAATTTGTGTAATTTGGAATTTGCATAAAAATTAGAACCTAGTATATTATAAATATAGTCATGAGACCAAGAATCATGGCAATGGATCATGAGTTCAAGACACTAGAAACTTATAGTTAAAGATAATAATTAAAGTCCAACAAAACTGAGCATGATGTGTTAGCAAACAAGTGTGAACATATAGAATATATAGAACCCTAGATCAAATTATTTTACACACACACACACACACACACACACACACACACACACACACACACACAGAGAGAGAGAGAGAGAGAGAGAGAGAGAGAGAGAGAGAGAGAGAGAGAGAGAGAGAGAGATAGAGAGAGAGAGTATAAGTTATTGGCATAGTTAAAATTGTGTCAAATAGAGAAATATATAGACACAAAGACAAAGTGGTAGAGTGAAAGATAAAAGAGAGATAATGTGTAGAGTATGACTAGTTACATTAATATGAACAAGAAGTGGAAACATAACACATGAATAAAAGATATATGTGTGAAATCCTCTTTGGCATTAAAAAATTGATACACTACATGTAATATTTTCCTATAATCAATGGATAAAACTTTTAGTGATGCACCAACCCCACAAGGAGTACTAACCCCTCACTAGTCAAGCACCAACTCAACTAGCCCTTTAAGAAGCACCAACTTGAAAAGAGGCTCCAACCCCATAGGAAAATCAGAACCAAATTAGATGCCTTGAATATATAATCAACCTTGGACACCTATTTCTCACTTAACTAAATATGATCACCTCTTTTTTCTCTTTTCACTCTTCCATCTCTCTCAAACAACTTATTAGGCCTTCTCGGTCAACTATCCTTTTCCTTGGCAAAATTAGGTCATATAACCTTACTCATCACGTATAAAAACATAATTATATATTAATTTATTATTAATCACACATATTTAATGATATTAAACCCATTTACCTATATTTAAAAACTCTATATCATTTTCTCATATGCTCAATTCTCTAACTAGTCAAATTAGGCCTATTAGGCATTTTCTCTATACTTGACTCTTTCTCTTACCCACCTTGGTTGGAAAAACATAAAAATACTTGGATATACATTTAAATATATCAAAAAAAACATTTTAAAATTTAATAAACCATCACATATGTATGCCATTACCCTTAAGGGCCAAACCCACCATTAGGCCTAATAGAGACTTAATGCAATTAGGCCTTATCTAAGCACATGTTTCACATAGGCTTACTTTGAACATATTAATCCTCCATAAATGTATTAAAAAATTAAAAATTATTAAAATAAACCCATAATAATCTCATGTTATATACTGAACACCATTTATCTCATTTCACTCTTTGAACCACCTAATTAGGTCTACTCACAATTATGCCTTCTCATTGCTAGAAAGTCTATCTTACAAATATGATGCATAAAATCAAATTTGACTAATAAAATTTTTAAAAAAAATTATAGGATATAAATTACTTTATTTTTAACATAATATTAATTATAATTCACCAAATATGTAAAAATACATCTAATTAATCAACCTCATATGCTTACTCAGAACTGCACACAGTACTTAAGAACCTAGTCAAAAGCCTTTAACTTTTCACAAATTCATAGAAGATTATAATGAATAAAAATTTATTAAAATTAACCTATGATACCTATATAAATACTTAATGTTTATTATATTCTTCAAAACTATGAAAAAATACTCAGGAACACCATTCTCACTCACACATAGAAAATTACATGTAGCTCCAAAAAACATAGTAATGAAGCTCAATCCTTAAAACACCTATGGTAACACTTTTATGATCTTATAATTAGTTATAATTATTATTAATAATAATTAAAAAAAAGTTTAATATATATTTTACATGTTTAAATATAAATATTGGTCTTACAGACCAATCTCACATCTCCACTGTACATAGACTTCATTGTGTTAGACATGTCACTTTGAGAACAACTTTTTAATTTTTTGAGTGGATAAAAAAAATTATATAAAAATTATATATGATTTATAGGTATTAAAAAATTACCCCATGCATTTTTATCCATCCCTAATCCTCGACAACTAATCCCTAATCTCTTTCTCACTTCTGCCTAGTTTTCTCACTATCTTACACATTAGGCTCTTTTAATGATATGAAAACTTATAGGATTGGTTTATCACACTTTTTGTCTGAAATATACTCATGAAATTAAATTTTCACAAACTAAAAGTCTCAAAAATCATCCTCAAACCATTTACATGTTTTGGCCTGGTCAACCTTGCCTGTTACATTAGGATTTTGAGAAATAAGAGGTTTCTTATAGCTTCTATTCACTCTTATGACAAAATAAAACCACTTGGAGAAACCAATAATATTTATTTACATTTTAAAAACATCAAATTAGGCCAAAAATATAATTCTTATCCATAACCAACAAGGTATTTCCTATCAAGTAATTATGAGGGTTTTAGGAGGGTTTTGATTAGTTTACCATCTTAGTAATCATTCATAAAGTATTTACCCTAAAATACAAAACAAATGATAGGTAATTAAATATTTTTAATTTCATAAAATTAAATTAAATATTATTAATTTCATAAAATTATATTATATAATCAATATCTCATCCAAAGGTTGAACATGCCAATGAGCATAAGAAAAACCTTATCGGGTCTATAACACCCCATTCTATGCACACAAAAGTCCTTAACACCAATTTTCATGATTTTTTATTGATGATATGACCTAAAAATTGATAAAAACACTTAATAAAATCTCTCACACCTCTATAAATTCTATCAATATCTCTATCACCTTGGGAAATTAACTTGACCCCTCATTAGGCCATATTAGGTCTCTTTGCACACTATGCCTTGAATTGCTAGTCATACTTAGACCATGATCAAACCTTGAAACCTCTTTAAATACTCTAAATATATCATACACATGTAAAATTAACACATACCATTCTCACACACTACCAAAATTCTTCACATAATTCACATATTGTTCACCTTAACATGCTAATAGGATTACTCCATCTCACTATGTCTCTCAAATAAATGACTCATGAACTCAGTCATAAGAAAAATAAAGGAATGACATAAATGAAACTTTCACAACATAATTTAAAAATTTATCCATACCTTATAATACTTTCTCAACAATTATAAGTTACAAGGTAATCATAAATAATAATATTTATTACTATTGGCATCCTAGGTTACACCCTAGCTGAACGAAGGGGATTGTTCAGGTCCTCTTGCTCAAAACTAGTACAACATGGTAATGAACCTAGGATTTGGATCACTAAATCTTGGGTTATAAATTCAAATAAATATGGATTCCTTTTGGGTTAATCATCTCTACTTAAATATAAACTAGCTTCTTGTTAGAAAAGGGGAGAGAGATTAACAATAATCTATGAAAGCATATAAAATGGAGGTGATGCATCAAATGTTTTGATACCTATACTTGAAAAATATCACTATATGAGGCATTAAATACTTAAAAATATCACTTAAATCACTCTTTTATCAACCCTCATATAATTATTTCACATGAAAGCATGGATTAGATATCAACCTAGCATGGGAGGGCAGTTGTCCACTTCCAAACTGACCAACAAACTATATATGCACTTAGAATGACCTATGATAAATATAAAAACATTTCATGAAGGTTATAAGACTTAGATAAAGGTAATGAAAACATACATTCACTTAACTACATCAATGAATTCATGAGGCACACTTCAATTCAGCTTATAAATGGAGGATTTTAGTCTTTATTACATCAAATAGGTGTTACAATACAAATCTTGGTAGAGTCTAGTCATGCCAAAGAGAAGGATGGTTTTCAAGACTTAGAAGACTATATTTATAGTAGAATGGGATGAGAGATATGGGGATCATGTGTAAAAGGATGGATAAGGGAGCATAATAAACCAGATTTTCCATCATTCTAGTGTTGATGCCATTATAAAAGATCATAGTACCTAAAAATAATTCTATAAAGCAGCCAAAAAAAATTTATTAGTCCCTTTAAATATATTTTTAGTTTGCATTGATTCTCCTTATGGTTATAATTATATGATCAAGTCATTTTAAATTTAAATTCTCATGTTAAATCCATCATAATAGCTAGATCCATCTTTTACAATCTCCTTCTAATATTGATGAAGTTACAATAGCTTAATAAATCCATTTTTTTCTTGTTTTAGCATCGATTACTCCTTATTGGTTCATTTTTGGCATGTAAGAGTGGAAAAAAGGGTCAAAATCATGCTTCTAGCTTTGGCAATGAACCTATTAAAATTTATATGTATGCTTCTATGGCCTTTCTTTGAAACATTTGCTCTAGTTTGACCTCGATCATATTTGTCTTATACGTTTGATATTGGTGCTTAATCTTGATCTGGATTTCTAAAAATGTGCCATTTATTAGCTACACATCCCTTCATAGGATCTTGCTATCAACTTCATCTAATTCCACACTTGCACCACATGGTAACCTTAAATTCAATCATATCTCCTTGTCTTACACACCATTAATCTTCCCTTGCATGGATTTAATGTGTACTATTGATTTATCTAATATTTCTAGTGGTTAAAAAACTTGGTAGGAGCTTGTTCATCCTTAGGATAATTTGACTCTTTGAACCTTACTCACCATCAATCTAATTAGATAGATTAAATGCACTTTATTGATCTATTTGGGCCCATTAGCCTTATCAGCTAATGTACACCATTAGATCTCTATTTAGGCACTTGAGATCTTGACACTTGTCATCGATACATTTACGCTGACATTTTGACTATAAGCTCAACATTGATCTTTGATGCATGATCAAATGCACACCGTTGGATCTTTGGGACCCACTAAATCATTAGGTTGCCCATTCATTGTTATATTTGATCTTAACCTCCAAGATCTTGACACTTTTTAGCTCCACATTCAACCTTGAAACATTTGAATTTAAATGGATACTTGTCATATCTTTAACTTGATGTCCCCATGAATGTCTCACTCTATAAGTTTGACTTTGAAGCTTTATATTTTGAGATAGAAAAGACATCAAGATATGAAATTTGTAGAAGATTATCTAGGCATGGAAAACTTCACATCCATGAATTCCTTTAGTTTCGGTTAACATCACAAGTTATTATATCAAATGTGAAACCAAAATAACTTATTTATCTTTACATGATGTGTTTGTGATGGTCTGGCTCTTTAATATCACCAAATTTAAACTTTAAACCCTATTAAAGTGTTTCAAAATATTACAAATGGAAAATGATCTTCTCCTAAAGTCTATCTACTCCTTCTATCATTAGATCACCCTTCAATCAAGACCTTAATTAGAATTTTATTCTATATTAGGCAAATTTGGATACATAGGCCAAACTTGGCCAACATCTTTGGTGATTTAGTTGGGTAGCATGCCTAGTATGCTTGAGAACACAAACTATTTACATGACACCAAGATTCACTAATAATGGTGAATATAATCCATAACTAAAATAAATATTTTGCCTTGAAAAGATAATAAATTCCACCAAAATGGGGAAGGAAACACAAAAATAGGGAAAATTACTAAATAAATCAAAATTAAACAAACTAATGTGCTAAGACAACACTTGGAGGAAAGCTAAAACAAACTAACTATGTATAGGTAACTCAACCTTTAGTATCAATGTTTCTAGGGTAGCTTATTAAATAGGATAGGAAGCTCCTCATCATCCATATTTTTAATTTGGAAGGCATTTTAGGATTTATAGCTAGATACTATGTATGGACCACTCCAAAGAGAGTCAAACTTTATATGCCTTCCTAGATTAGCTCTATCCTCATCCCACTTGAGGACCACATCTTTGAAACTTCTTGAAAAAGATCCTTTACAAAAGGATCTCTTCACTTTTTCTTTATGGATTTCCATGGCTAGCATGGAATTATGTCTTATCTCTTCCAACTCCATAAGATCAACATATCTAATCCATAGAGGCTCATTCTCCAACAACTCAAGATGATGCATCAGTTCTAGGGCAAGAAATTCAAGAGAAATAGGCATTCGTACTTCCTTACCATATACCATATTGTAGGGAGAGTTGGATGTTGACATTTTATAGGTGATCCTATCAAACCATATAGTTGACTTTAATTTTGGATGCCATGACCTCTGATTATCTTCAATAGTTATTCTTATGATCTTCAAGAGGTTCTTGTTAGTAGACTTGACAAGACCATTTCCTTGGGGATAATAGTTTGATGAAGTGATGATATAAATCCCATGTTGAATATCACATATAATAATACTAGTCCCCATAAATTACATATAATTTTTATAAATAATAGTTGAAGGGAATCCAAACCTACTAATCAGACCTTCATAGAAATCTAGAACATTAGTCTCATTTGCTTCCTTTAATGCCACTGCTTCTATCCATATAGTGAAGTAATATATGGTAGTTATTATCCATATATGACTTTATATTTAAGGGTGGATAATGAGACCAATAAATTCAAATCCCCATTGGAAAAATGGATGATCTACTATAATGGGTTGGAGAGGTAAGGCTGCAAGTTTCACCTTTTTTACAAACATAACACATTGTCTGCATTTCCTAATCCATGCATGACAATCACCAAGTAAGCTTGGATAATAATACCCACCTCTCATAATATTATGGGATATGTTCCTTTATGAATAATTCCATTTACCATGTCCATCATGGAACTCTTTAAGCAACCTTTCCTTTTTATGTTGTTCAATGCATCTTAACAATATGTCTTTGATATATTTATTGAACAAAACACCATCAACAAGAAGAAATGGAATGGATTGCAATATTAAATATATTAATTTTGATGGAATTAGGTGAGGCATAAATACCATCTTTAAGATATCTTAACAAATCATGATACCATCTATAAGATGATGTATGATTAGCTACAACTTATTCATCAATTCACACCATAACCACCTCATTGGCTTCTTGTATGTTTTGGGCTAGATGCTCAAATTTATTTGCCTCTAACAAGATTTTTAACCTTTATATCAGCATAATGATCTATTAATTTTTTTATCCAATTAGATCTTTTCTCATTTATATACTTGTTCAATATAAATTCTTTGATACTTGGATGGGCAACCATTAGATATATCTTTTTGTTAGTCAACATATATTTGAACTTCTTGAGAGACCTAATAATATAAATTAAATGATTTTCAACAAAAAAGTACCTTGTTTCATAATCCTCTAAGCCTTGACTAAAGAAGTTTATTGTATACTCTAAGGCCTTATGGTTATGCTATATAAGAATCCCTGAAATGGTGTCAATGTTAGCATAGGTGTACAAAATGAAGTCCTTTGAGAAATATAGGTTCATGAGTGTAGGAAAACTAGCCATGAATTTATTAATTTCCTCAAAACTCTTTACTCCTTCATTATACCATCTGATGCTTTGATAATTATTTAGCATGGTTTTAATTGGCTTAGCTAAAGTGGTAAAATCTAATATGTATCTTTTGATAAAATTGATCTCCCCTAATAAACTTTGCAAAGATATTTTTTTCTTAGGAAAATAAAGTGCAAGAATTGAATCTATTCTTTTAGGATCTAAAATTAAACCATTTTTTTAAACTATATGTCTAGGGATATTACCTTCATGAACTAAGAAGAGATACTTTTTTAGATTTAGGGATACCCCAAATTGCCTACACCTTTCAAACACTTGCTCGAGGTGAACCATGTGCTCACTTACATTATTTTAAAACATTTTAATATCATATAAATATAATAGCACAAATTTGTAAAGAAGGCCCTAGAATACCATATCCATGGCTCTTTGAAAATTTGTTGTAGCATTGGATAGACCAAAGGGCATCTTTCTATATGAATATGTCCCCTACTTTGTGGTGAAGGATGTCTTGAATTGGTCTTCTTCCTTGACCAAAATATATTTGTAACCACTATATCCATCTAACAAAGAGAACCTTTCTAAACCTAAAACCAAATATAAATTTTTTTCCATATATGGCATTGGCTAGTGGTATTTAAGGGAAGATTTGTTCAAGTCATGAAAGTCAACATAGTATAAATTCAGCATTATTTTTTTGTATTTGAATAAGGTTTTCCACCCAAGTTGAGTGCTTGATTGGAACTATAATAGATGAATAAATGAGCTTATGAAGATCAAATCTCATCAAAGGATAAATATTATTAATAATAGGTATTTTTCTTTGTCTTAATGGCTTAGTTTCATCTTATAACTCAATGGTTTATTTATCTAGAATTGGGTCCAATCCCTTGAGATCATTATATTTCCATGCAAATACATCAGCAAAACTTGCACATAACTCAATTAAAGCTTACTTTTTTGAATAAGTGTATACTTTACCTAAATTTAAGCTCTTACCATGTTTAACTTCCACATCAACATAGTGTTCTTTTGTTGACAAAGTTTAGTTTTCTTTCCTTAGCTCATCATCACCATTGAATATGTTCTCAAGTGTGACCAATCCTTTGGTAAACTCATTTTTTTTAATTTCACAATATAATTAACATACTCCTACAAGTACTTTGACTATTTTATTGAGGAGAACTTAGCCTCTTCTTGCAATAATATGACAATCTAATTATCATATTCAAACACTTACCAATAATAATTACTATCTAGGTCATAAGGCCCTACAATCACAGTAATGTGTGATTGGACTTTTTAATTTCTTACATCAACTAGGATAATAAATTGTGTCCCAATGGTAGCTAACCTATCTATGTATTTGTTCTCATCTCTTGGTATTTCCTTAATGCTGAAGGCTTAGAATACTTCAATAAATTCCCATACAATATGCTTATAATATTCAAGCAATAGCTTTATGCATACATTAATACCTATCACTTGGTGAACTACAAGTTCACTATCACCAAATACTTGTAAGGTGTTGACTTTCATCTTCCTATCCCATTGCAAACTATGAGCTAAGACCTCATATTATGTAACATTATTTGAACAACCAAATTGAAATTTAATAGATGATAAATAAATTTTATTTGATAGATAAATAAACACCATTATAGCCTTGGTACCATGTTTATTTCTTGACCAATTAAAGTATAATTGCCAAAGATCATCACTAGACTCATCATCCTTCATCAAGGCTAGAATTGGTGCATATTTTTAATGTAAGAAATAAACACCAAGTATTTATTCTTAAATTATATTATAAGGATAATATTCATGTAAGATATATTCCCACTTATCAAGGAAAAAATATGGAATCCCATCTAAATGTCATTTAATTTCCTCTATACTATCTTCTATCACCTTATCTAAGATGAGGTAATTAGTGTTCACAAAACTTGGCATATATGGATCCAAAATGAAATCATGAAATAGGTTCATAATTTATGGTTAACTTGGTACCACACCTGGTAGTGAAAATTAGATATGTCCAATTAGCTAATAAATATCCTCTAATCTTTGAGATAAAGTCCCTTGACAAACACATGGAAAATAAGGAGGCAAGTCCACCACAACTATATCCTACTGAATGGTAACATTGGGATAAATATGTAGTGTCAAATTAAGATATTTGATGATAGCTACTATATTTTTTGGTGAACCATCCAATTTCAATACTCATTTTGCATTTTTTTCGTAGACAAGACCAAGTTTTTCCATAATTTACTTAGGCATGACAATGTTACTAGTTCCACTATCCACCATATAGTTATGAACTAATTAGTCAACAACTATTAGAGAGAGGTAGAAAGGATAAATTGTACTTAAATTTTCCTCATATTTTTCCCCTTTTTCCATTTTGTTTACCTTTTGTACTTGATGATTCATTTTTTGGTTTGAATTAGTTAAGACAACTTCTTGTTTCTTAATTGGTTCTAGAGATAGTTTGTGAGCTAAAATCTCTTGGATGAGCATATATTATTATTTAAAAATAAAAATGGAATCCCAAATGCTAATGTTGACATTTTATTTATGTATCTGATCCACTATACTAAATGAAGCTCCACTAACCTTTGGTTACATCTTTTGAGCCACTAGTTGTTCATGGACCAGAGCTATTTGAGGGACCTTCCCAACCTCTACATTCTATTTTTTTATTTTTTATGGGTAGTAGATTGATGTTTGATACTATTTGGAACACAATTAGGATTAATTGAATCATTAGTCACATCTTGAGCTTCATTAATGGCTCTTCTTTTAGCTCTGGTTATTGCTAAAACTTGACCATTTAAATTGCTAGTCTCACCCCCATGATTTAAAGAAACATAATCATCCATTTGCTAGTTTAAATTAATGGTACTAGGATTGCCTTGAAAATTTTAATCATCTCATTAGGGTACTAAACTTGTCTCTTGATATTTACTTCCTTGAATAGAAAAAATTTATTGTGTCATTTGTGGCATAGTAATGTTCTATGATACCAAGGCTTAGTTTAAAACATCATTGAGGTGGGAGGAATGACAATTTTAGTAATTAATCAAATTATTTTGAGGTGGTGTGGGAATAATAAAATTTTAACTTGTTGGTATATTAGGGTCAAGAGCTACATATATTTAGCTAGAACTATGGATCCTTATTCCTAGTAAGGTGGTTTATTTTCTCTAAATCCTTGATAATGAGGCCTCTAATCTCTGAAGGGCTGAGAAGTAGTTTGATTTTATTGTTGATAGGGCCTATTAGTTTTATATTATTTCCTCTTTATTTTTACTATTTCATTTCTAAAGTATTGAATCAAACATTTGAGCTCATTGGCTTGACTATAAGGGACTACGACTTCTGCTTAAGGAGGTGGAATATGGGCTAATTATGGGAAATGCAGAACTTGAGTGGGTGAAATAGATTTTAACTATATTAATATAAGAATTGGAGGCGTTAGAGAAATATTACTAACTTGTATCAATTTTTTATATATTTATTGTAACCTCATAAACATTTGGCAAGGTATGACCATACATGGAATGTATCATCATACTAATATCAAAATTAAGGAATATTAAATAATGCAAGAAATCATATTCATGGGATGGTATAATCACTATAGGTATTCTAGTCCATGTCTTTTGGAATCTAAGGTTGCAATCAGATATGAACTCATGAAGAGCTCTCTTTATGTTGGTCAGTTGGTCATCTAAATATATGTGATAGGACTTGTCTTTAAATTTATTGACTAAGCCTGCACCTAATTCATCCCATGTAATTATGTAATTTAATGGGATATTTCTATACCATTGTAGAGCTTTTCCTTTGAAGGAAGTAGCAAGTAATTAAATGGATGCATTATCTTCAACAACATTATGCACTAAATAAAGGTTGGCGACATCCTAGATGTGTTCAATAATAATTATTTTATCTTATCCAAAAAATAATGGGATAATTTTTAGAGAAAACATAGGAATATCATCATATTGGGCTAATTTTAATGGACTACCTCTATTGATTATAACAAATACTTGATTTTTGATAGCCATTTGAGTAGGAGGAATTACACTACTTGGAATAATAGGATGACCAAGAGATGAATATTAAATTTTGGGATAAGATATTTTATTATTAAATCTTTCTCTCTTATATGAAATAGAAGGTAGCTCAATGAATTCAAGGGGAATACCTTTACTAGCTGACCTTGTAATAACTTTTGGCATGAGAATGTTGTCTAGATGGTATTGTAAACTCTACAACTTTAAATATATTTAGCTCCTAATGATGATGGATCTCCTTGATACTATATATGCTTCTCCTTAGATCCACATTTTATATCCTCTAGGAGACCTTATCCCATCAGGCATGCTAGAACTGTTGACATCCTAAGTTACACCCTAGCTAAGCAAAGGGGATTGTTTAAGTCCTATTAATCAAATATAGTATAACATGGGAATGAACCTAGGTTATGGGCCACCTAATCATGGGTTATAATTCCAAATAATGTTGGCTTATTTTTGGTTCAATCACCTATGCTTAAATCTAAGCTATCTTCTTCTGGGAAAAGGGGAGAGAGATTAACAATAATCTATGAAAGAATATAAAAAGGAGGTGATGCTCCAAATGTTTTTATCCTTATATTTTCACAAGACACACTAGAGGATGCATTCAATACTGCATAATATCACTTCATTCACTCTCTAATCAACCCTCACATAGGTATTTCACATGAAGGCATGGACTAGCTATCAGCCTAGCATGGAAGGGTAGTTGTCCAATTCCAAACTGACGAATAGACTATATATGCACATAGAATGATTTGTGATTTCTATAAAAACACTAAATGAAGGTGAGAGAACTCAAATATAGGTAATAAAAATATACATTCACTTAACCACATCAATGAATTCATGAGACACACTTCAATTCAACTTGTAAATGGAAACATTCAATATGTTATTATATTAAATAGGTGTTATAGTAAAAATCATGGTAGAGTCTAGTCATGCCAAAGAGAGGGATGATTTTCAAGACTTAGAATCATATATTTAAAGAAGAATGGGATGAGAGAGATGGGGATCATTCATAGAAAGATGGAGAAGGTATCACAATGACCTAGATTTCCTATTGTTATGGCATTAATGCCATTGGAAAAGATCATAGTGTCTAAGACTACTTCTAGAAAGTAGCCAAAACAATCGTATAAGTCCCTTTCAATTTTTTTGGTCTATATTAATGCTCCTTATGGTCATAACACTAGGATGAAGTCATTTTTAAGATTAATTTTGACATTGAAGCCATTATAATAGCTAGATCAATCTTTTTCAATCTTCTTCTAATGTTGATGTAGTTACAACACATTAATCAATCCATTTTGATCTTTTTTTGGCATCAATTATTCCTTACTAGTTTATTTTTAGCATGCAAGAGTGGAGAAAAGGGTCATAATCATGTGGCAGGCTTTGGTGATGAACTCATCAAAACTAATGTTTCTACCTCCATGGCCTTTCTTTAAAACATTTACTCTAGTTTGATCTCAATTATATTTATCTTTGACTTTTGATATTGGCCTTTGATCTTCATCTAGGTTTCTAAAAATATACCATTTATCAGCTATGCATTCCTTCACAGTATCTTGTTATCAGATCCATCTACTTTTGTTTTTATGTCACATGGTGGCCTTGCATTTGATTTGAGGTCATTATCTTACACATCATTGATCTTACTTTACATGGCTCGAATATGTACCATTGATTTATTTGATATTTTTCATAGTTATGACACTTAGTAAGAGCTCATTTTCCATTGGGATCCTTTAACTCTTTGACCCTTGCTCATTGTTGATCTACTTTGATATGATTTAAAACACTCTATTGATATATTTGGGCCCACTGGCATGGCTAGTCAATGTGTATCATTATATATCTATTCAAGTAGTTGAGATCTTGACACTTATCATTGATGCATTTGCTTTGACCTTTTGACTTGATGCTCTTCATTGATCTTTGATGGATGATCAAATACATGCCATTAGATCTTTAGGACCCACTAAGTTCTCAAGTTACTCATCATTACATCTAAAATTATCCTCTAATATTTTGACACTTATCATCTCCATATTCAACCTTAGAAAATTTTAATTTAAAAGGGTACTTTCCATAGATTTAAATTGATGTCCCCATGAACATATCATTCTAAAAGTCTAAATTTAAAGCTATATATCTTGAGATAGAAAAGACATCAAGATAGGAAATTTGTAGAGGATGATCTAGACATGAAAAACTTCATATCCATGCATTCCTTTCTCTTTGGTTGAACTCCCAAGTGCATATATCAAATTTGAAACCAAATTAATTTATTTATCTCTATGTGACATGTTTGTGATGGTTTGGCTCCTTAAGATCACCAAATTCACACTTTAAGCCTACATAAAGTGTTTCAAAAGCTTGTAAATGAGATGTGATATTCTCTTGAAGTTTATCTTCTCCTTCTATCATTGGATCACCCTTTAATTAGGACCCTTCTCAGCTTCTTACCCTAGATTAGGCAAATTTTGGTATGTAGGCCAAATTTGGCCAACAATTATCATGTAGGGATTTTCAACCATGCTAAAAATATCCTCATTGGATCATAAAAAATAGGGAAAACTAAATTTGGGATATTTGGTCCCACTATAGGGTCATCATTAGGATCCTCATAAGGATCATCATAAGTAGGAATATTTTCATTAGGATTTTCAACCATGGACAATATAGAGAAATAAGTGCACCATGGGGAGTTTAGATTAATGATGGTAATTAAAAATAGTGGCCCATACAAAATTAGAATGGGTAAAGGCTCATTAGAAAGATACTAAGAGGATACCTCAATGAAAAATGATATAAAAATATAAATCTCAAGATAAGATAAGGATTCAAAAAGATATACTTATCAAATCAAAATCTCTAAGAATAAAAATATGAAAACACCAAGAAATCAAAATATTGATGTGATATGATTCATCTCATGTTGACCATGATGTATATAGTGATAGGATGACTTTTAAAATTACTATTTATCTCTATATAATAAGATACAAACAAGGCATAAAAACAAATCATGTGTATACTTGGAAGAGTGTGTAAGGATTTGATTAACCATAACCCTAGCATAGGGTAATCCAAAATCAAGTTTCAATAGGAGAGAGTTCCAAAGACTACACATGGGATAGGGGGTGTTGATGTCACTAAGTCTTAAGATAAATAAATGGTAAAAAATAGGTTTATCAAGGATATAATAAAGATATTTCATGAAAGTAACTAAAAAATATAGTAACATAGACCCAATAGAGCTAAAAATAGTAAACTAATAATAAGGTAAGCAATGCAATGATCAACCAATGGGTGGTTTATACATACATACATACATATATATATATATATATATATATAGACACACACACACACACACACACACACACACACACACACACACACACACACACACACACACACACACACACACACACACACACACACACACTAGCTTATATGATATAATGAGAAGAATAGGAAAGGATAAACAATACAATCCACCATATAAAATAAAAAAACATGGTTTATATACTATGTAAATAAGTGAAAAATAATAGGGATAAATATACTTAGCTTTAAGTGGACTAATCAACACATTAATCTAACCCTTTAGTCAAGTGGTACTTTGAAATAGATGTTGTAGGTCTAATATTTTAAATAGAAAGAAGAATTCATCAATTTAATTATTTAGGGATTCCAAAGACATGGAAACATCTTTAAAATGAATCCTAACTATATTCAAATACCTTTAACAAGACTAACATAAAGATAAGACTTTAACCTTTAAATCTTCTTCTTAATAATTAATAAAATAAATGTGAGCATAATCATATCTAATCTAGACATTAACAATCCAATATTTCCCCATTTATAGTGTACTCCTTAGTACTTACACTCAGGGAGATCGATGTGCCAAAAATACCTTGTAAGATAAACCCATATTATAATGATAAAAAATATAAATATCAAATGTTTACAAATTATGTTCTAGATTGAGAGTTATCTTTGGTTGAATTCAATTCCCATTAGTATTAGCACTAAATTTTTGCTAAACTAATTATTAGTATCATAATTGTGGAAACTATGCCTCTAATTCATTTCCCGTATAACTACATGTATTACATCTACTATTATGCATTAGGATTTATCCTAACATAGTGTGTCAACATGAGTTTGCATTAGTAAAACCTTGACTATAATTGATGACCAAGTAAATTATGGTAAACTCTAGATTCATACGTCTAATAATTTTTTATTTATAATTACAGTCTATAGCTTGTGTTTTAAGGTTTTACTACATCATTTTCAATAAATATAAATCCATTGTGTGATGGTTGATTTCTCCAAAGTTTTCATTTATGTATTTTTGTGTCTTAGGAATGTGATACTAGAGGTTGTATGCTTGAAAATTCTCCTTTTGGGTCTACTTACTCTAAATTGAGGGAGTCATTTCAATATTTTACCTCTTGATCCATTTGACCTTGAAAATTTTGATAAAATCCATTTTTCCTTAAGGTTACTATTGATTTCTAAAAAGTTTTTTCAATTTTGTAAAATGACATATTTTAGTCTAGTGCAGTCATCCATTTATAGATTTCTTTATTTTTACAATTTTATCCATGAGGTGATAGCTCTTTTTACCCTGATTAATTATTTTTAGTTGTTCTTACCTAGCCTCTTATATTATTTTGGATGTCACTTCCTATTTTTTTACAAAAATTCCTATCTTATTACATATTTATTAATTTTCTTATCATTATTTACATTCCTTCTTCTTATATCATACATTATTTAATATTTGAAAAAAAAATTAACTACCACTAACCAAAATTTGTTTGACTTAGCTTTCCATTAATTATTCCAACTAATCCACAAGATTTGACATTGTGCAGTAAATAAACATAGAATTCACTTTGTGTATGGGAAGTGTCATCTATTATTTTTAATCCTCCTCTTAACTAAGCTACCATTTCCCATATTTTAATTTTAGTGGTAGATCTCATTTAAAATAAATAAATTGTTTAGTTACCCTTATATTTTCTCTAGTATTCTTTGTGTTTTATTCATTCTTTTGCATTTTTTTGTATTTTTTTATTGATTTAATTGATTTTTTAATTTTTTATGATATTTATTTTATTTTAAATTATATTTTCATTTTTTATTTTCCCCCTAATTTATTTTATTTAATTATTTATTTTCTAGTCAACTACTTTTAAAATTAGGATTTTACCCTAGTACTATTCATATACCCTTTTTAAGGAACCCTTGTAGAGTATGAAGTTTGATTGCCCCTGACTCCAACATATCTTCTATCACATATGCACCAAAACATTTAATTTTTAGTTTACTCAAACTTTATTATTTATGTAGGCATTAGGATTTCACACAATATATATTTGTGCTAATATATGTCTTAGGCCCCTTTTTTGATCCCATCCCTATTTCACCCCATGTAATTAGTTTCACTAATTACTATTTTACCTCACATTATTAAATTTAATTAAATAACAACCATTAAATCTATCCATATATACCAAAGTTTAGTAAAATTCAAATGGTTTAAACACCCTAACAAACTCCCTAAAAGTCCAAAACTCACAAAACAACTTAGATCTTAGTTTAACCCATGGGTGGAATAATCAAAACAAATTTCTTGTAAAAATGGAATAAATTGATAACAATCCATATGATCAACATCGATTTATTCATACTTTCCTTAAGCTAGGGACCATGAGTTTGTTTTTGAATACCAAAGGAATTATTCTAAGATGATTACTAAATGACTGCATGCCCCTATTGGAAATACACATTTCCACCTTATTCCATTAGCATCTATCAAAAAACCAAAAATCAACATATCAACCTCATGATTACCATAGACTTCAAGTATTGTTAATGTAAGTATATTTCATCATTTACAATAGTTTTATCTTTCTATATTCTATTTTATGCTTTTATTAAGCATATTTATCATACCTAGACCATCATATACTATCCTAAATCTCACTAAACTAACCTTTAGCCTCATATTTTCAAAGTATTATCTTTGGTTTCAAAATTAATGTTGATTCATAGAATCGACATCGATCCTAAAAAATTAACATCCATCCCTATCTAATCTTCTCTTTATTAAATCTAAGACTTATTTTTTATCACATTTGAATTAATCTTGAATCTCTATCCATTGATTTATGAATTTTATCTATAGATGACACTACCTAGAGTCTCACATGAATTTATTACCATTTGTGATTTACCAATTATCCCTCATCATTTATTTGTTGATCATAGAGATGTTACTTTTGAGTTAGGGCTATGTGCCATTGTATTTTCCCCTACTATAGAGCAATTTATGGCTAGTTAGAAATCAGACAAGAAGATGAAGAGTCTATTAAAGCCTATTGGCATGATCGCTTTGTTAACCTTCATGAAATGGACGTATATTAATTTAAAATAATTCAATTTCATATATATTTCATTGAATGCATCTTGTAATTTATTTTACCATTTTTACCCACTTAATTATTTTGTTTATTGGGTGAACATCCTTACTAGTAACTTCATTACTTCCTAGGACTAGTCTAGCATCAGACAACCCACTAAAATGTCCTATTTATCAAATATTTTCCAATTTTTCTCATGTGTGTAGGTAGTCCTTGATAGCCAAAAAGGACATCCCACATTCACTGGATCAATGGTGTGTAGCCTTCGAAAACATAAGTAATCTTTAAAACCTTGAATCTCAATTTGAATTTTTAGTAGTCAAAATTTATAAAGGAATGAATGAAAACTACTTAAAAATTATAATATGCTTGGTGGGAACCTTTTTGGGTATCATTATCTTGATTTCTCATTATAGTTATTTGTTTTGCATTGCATTTTGGTAAAAAAAAATTCTTCATTTTCATCACAATAAGAAAATCAATATATATATATATATATATATATATATATATATATATTAATTTCTTTTTGAAGTAAATTTTATTTATTAGTTTACTTGTTTAACTAGTGTATGTAGTGTAATTAGGAGGATTAAGTCACCATTTTAGTCTTACTTTTTTTTCACACACTACCAAATAACAACAATATTAAAAAAAAATAGTCAAACAACTCCTACCCAAGGAGACCCATTTAGGTTTCATCACCAAGTGGAAAGCTAACTTGGTGTCTAGGTTGAGTATAAATAATTGGTTGGTAGTATAAATTTTAAACATATGACACCCTTATTATTGTGATACTATGAAGTGAGGGGGTAGGCCTAATACCAAACCACATACTACCACCAACATAGATTTAGTCCTCATTATACCTTTATTTATATTAAAGATAATGTTTTAGAAAGAACCAAAAACCATACTTATCTTACCTCTTCTTAGGATCTTTTATAATCCAAGAACCCATCACATTTTTAAAAAATTCTTAAGAAAAATAAAAATAATTAATTGCATTTAAGTATATTATGTGCTTTATCCTCACTAAAATAAGATAAAAAAAAATAAGTTGTGTGCTTTTGCATTTATTATTTGTTTTAATATTTTAGTAATTATTGGCCAAAATTGGCCTATATACAAAAAAATTTCCTAGATGGATCAGGCAACTCTCTTGGACCTTTCATTAACCTTCTACCCTGATGACTAGTCCCTTTGTGGTCTTGAATTGATGATGTAGTGTAGTATTCTAGGAGGTCCTAGTGAGGTGTGAGAAGCTAAGTAGAGTTATGGTTGAGTGAGTGATCTAATGGTGGAAGAATGAGACAAACCTCATGACCCTACCACATGTCACTTTTAAGATTTTGAAACAATTTAAGTAAGTTCTAAGGTAATTTTGGTCATTTTGAGGAAAAAGCCTAAAAATAGGTCTAGAACTATAAGTGAAGAATCCAATAAGTTTCCAAGGTGTTCAATCATCCAAGGTAATGAAGGAGGTTTGCATAAAGTCTCATAGATAATAATGAGGTGTAAATAAGCTATTATGCTCAAAATAACCCCAAAAGTGCATTAAATGACTTAAGTGTCCTCAAAATAGAAATTTCATGTGAAAAGTGACTTTTTGAGGAAGTCAAATAGGTTTTGAATTCCTCCCACCTCCACATGTGTATTTTCACCATTTTAAACATGTTCAAGGTCATTTGAGATCATTTGGAGTGGAGGGAAGGAGTTTGAGAGCAAAAGGAAACAGTTTGGAGCCTATTAAAGCTTTGACATAATGGATTTTTGGAGGATTTAATTTATTTAATGGCTCATATATCCTATTAAAACATCCATGGCATCCAAAATATCCCCTCATAAGTGTCTAAAATCATATTATAGCGTAGGAACTAGTAGAGGTAAAGAAAACCTATTGGTTGCAAACTAGGCATGAAACAGGTTTTCTACCATTAATAGAGGTACAATTATTTTATAAGGTTTATAAAAGTAATTAAAGATAATTTAAAACCTAAAAAATATTACCCAAGTTTTGTACTTCATAGTTATACTTTTGGTTCTTCATGCTATAGAAAAATGATTTTGGGCAGTTTGGGACAACTTTAGGAGAGCCTCAAATTTTCACTCAGTACGGTTAGGAGAGAGAGAGTTGGTATAAAATATTTTGAAAATTAATATGTAACCTAATTTTATTCCACTTTTTATCATTTTTATTCTAGTGCATTTCCCCATATTTATGAACAATTGCTAACAGCTTAGGGGTGTCTAGATGGCCTACTCATCCAAAAAGGACCTAGATTTTCCCTTATTTCTTCACTTTAGAATTCAATGAGAAATAATGGTTTTATAAGAGTAATTTTAGGGTTAAATAGGACTGATTAAATTTTTTTCATTAGATAATTCATTCCAATAAGGTACTTATGGCATAAAATAGGTTTTCCTTGCTATCCTTGTGAAATGGTCATTTGATTAGTTTTAGAGCGGAACATGTGTTAGAAGGATAATTTAACTCATCCTTATTATAAAAAATAAAATTACAAGAAAATTCTTTTTCATAAATCCCCAGTACCTCCTTTGAGCTTTTATCAGCCAAATAGTCAAGTTGCTAGTTGGAGCTGCAATGGAGTTGTAGTCAAGTTTATCAACTACAAAAATTTTCCTTTCCTGTAGTGGGTTAAAAATAAAGAGGATATTATTTTTTAACCTATAATATAACATGGGAATTATTTTTGAGTCAAAAACTGAAAATAAAGTTGGAATAAACCATCTTCAAAGTTGAATGACTGTGTTAAGGATAATTTCCCTAAAACACAAAAATAGAGGTCCCAAGCAATTTTGTTTATGTCATGGAACAATGTTGAAAGGAGATTTGATGCATAAAAATGCTTCCATATTTTATACCTATCATAGAGTAATATCCTTGAAAAATTAACATGGTGTTTGAATAGAGGACATTATTGTTTGAGGGCCTCCAAGTTTCACTTTTGTTCATTGTGATCACTCAGTGTATTCTACATGATTTGAGTATTAAATGATTTCACACCCCAAGATAGAAATTCAAATTCTAAAAATTTTCATGGAAAATAATGGTATCTTCCCAAAGTTTAATCTAATTCTTACCAATATTTTTCATGAATGCAAAGGAAAAAAATCCATTTTTTAGTTTTCTAGGCCTAGAGAGCTTAGAGAGGCCTAGACTACCATAAGAGAAGGGGGTGACAATAGTATTTTACTTAGTATTTAAGAAATTAAATTTTAAGGATATTTTTGAGAATGGATGATAAAAAAAAACATCTATTGGTTTCCTTAGTTCACCCCTATAACTCAATAACCATCATCAAATCAAAAATAGGGTGGTAAGCTGACACCTTTTTATTATTTTCTATTTGAGAGCTTGGTGATGTTTTTATGATTTTTTCCAAGTCTCCCAGGTCTACCAAATTAATACCTATCTAATTAATTCAAAAATAAATCTAGGTGAGGCATAAAAATCATTTTAACCTCTAGAATTAAAAATAGGGTCTTAGAAAGAGTATGAGAGAAGCCCTAAACTAGGGTTTTGAAGATTCCAAGAGTTTTAACCCTCCAAAATTACCAAAATTTTGTAATATAATGTATTTCAAGGTAATATAAATTATTAAAAAGGTTTTTGGTTCTTTGGAGGTTGTATGGTATGGTTTATAGACCTAAGGTGTGTTTAAGGCCTAATTAAGCCTAATTGAGGGGAGCTTAGTGAAGGAAGTGTGCTCTTGGAGTTAAATCTGGCCATGAAACTTGACACACACCTCAAAGGAGGTATAATATGGGTGAAAATGTGATTACATATCCAAAAAGGTGCCTATTTTGACCAAACCAATGAGAAATGGAAAAGAAAAGGCTATAATCCTCATAAGGCCATTAAAATCTTAAAAGGTAGAAATGAATGTCACAGTGTGTTTGGGAACACTTAGGGGGTTGGATACAATGTGGATTGACCTCATAATAACATCTAATTTAGGATAATATACTAGGTTCAAGAAACCATGCTCAAGTTTGAAGAGCTCAGTTTGGGGACAATTTCCATAAAACACCAAAATAGAGGTCCCAATCCCTTTTGTTGATGCCAAATAACAATGTTTCCTAGGTTTTTGATCAATTTAAATGCATATATCTTTCAGCCATATAATAGGGGAAAAGCCTTGGAAAAGGAAAGTGGTGTATGACTAGAAGAAAGGAGTGGTTGAAGTCTTTCAATATTAACATTTGTTGAATGAAGTCATTCAGTGATTTATATAGGATTTCATTTTCCAAGAATACCATGCCATCATCAAGGTCATAGAAAGGGTGAAAGTGCCTATTATTCTTACACAATCCAGAGGCACTAAAAAAGGTAGTCATTGGAGACAAATGAAGTTTTGTTAGTTATGGATCCCAAGAAGTAGTTTACAACTTAGAGGGGTCTTAAAATGGTATAATATTACGTTTTAAACCTATGTTATCCTATTAAAGTGATAAAACTTACGATTTTCATGCAATGTCTTAAGAAAGACAAGTTTTGGCACGAAGGAAACACGAAGACAACTCAAGGTAACTTTTGGTAAAAAGGGTCTACACAAAAAGGTACACATTTAAATGACTTTAAACTTGTTATGATTGGTTATCATGAAATACTATATCCATACATAATCTTTTGAGGGAAATGTGATTAGTGAAAGTGTTTGATGTTTATACACAGCCCTCCCTATGTCTCGTAATGGTCACTATTCATGTAGGCACACTTTTTAGAGTTCTAAGGTGTGTTTGAGGTTTCCAAGATTAGGTAACTATTTTAGAATCATGTTAAGATGGTTTTAAGACTATTAAAAACCTTGAAAGAGTGTTCACTCTCTAAACTTCATGCAAACTTGAAGGTAGGCTCAAATCCCTATAAGCAGTCTTAGAACCTCAAAAGGAAAAGTTGATTTTTGGTAATTTAGAGAGGTGTTACAAGAATTTTAAGATGCCATGAATATGTTTTAAATAAATGAATATCAGTTGGAAATGTAAAATTGGTCATTGGAGAAATTCAAGCCTTCTAGGCCTAAGAAACGTAGTTTTAGCCCATCTTTAGATGCTCATTTCTTTCATACCATGAAGTGTTAGGATAAGTGCTTCTAGTATGTTTTCAGTAACCCTATGTAATTTAAGTTAATTTACTGAGGTTTTTTAAGCTCTTTATTTTTATTAACAATAATTAAGAGTGTAAGCATGTCTAGAATGCTTCTAAACCCTACAAGCAATCATCTTTATGTTTGTATCTTTTCACACCTTCCACATGGGAGCCCAATATTTACAGGTATATTGAATGGGTCTATGTACCATATATCCATGGAAATAATTGGTGTAATGGGTGTCTTCATTTTATTAACAATCATCTTGAAAGTGAACTTTCTTAATCTTGCAATGAAGCTTTTTATCCAGTTTTGTGTTTTTAGCTCATAGGCCCAATTTACTTGGAAACAACCTGGAATGTGTAGAGGACTCCCTCCATCTCTTGACCAACCTATATTGTAGAAGAATATGGCATGTTTGGGTACCTAGGACGCCCAAAATGGCTCAAAATTGCATATTTTTGTAGGTCTTCAAAGAAAAAATGGTAAAAATCATGGAAGGGGTCTAATAAGACATAAAACATCATTCCATGGCATTTAAAGCTCTTCACAAGATTTTTCATGGTGTCTTGTTGAGCAAAAGGGTGAAACCCCCAATTTTTGACATATATGTGCAGTGTTTACGTTTAATGGTGATTTTGACCATTGTTTTAGGTATTAAAGGTTTTCCAAATATTCATGTTCTTCATCAAACACATTCCATGGATGTTTTGAAGTCTTCTATAGTTTTAGAAGTGGTCTTTAGGGTGATAAATGGCCTTAGGAGAAGTTTTTAGGGTAGTTGGTTTAGGGTGGATCAAGATTATGACCTCCATCAATGGGGTCTATGGGAGTTTTAGGTATCATAGAGGTTATTTCAATTTAGAATATTTAAGTAAAGTTTAAAATATAAAAGAACCTCAAAAATCAAACATGAAAGATAACATCTATGGTCAGTTAAGCACAAAATTCCAAGTTAGCTAACCTTTTGCTTAAAATCTTCTAGAAGAATAAGTGGAGGGGGGTGTATAAGTCTATGGGAGAGATATTTGGAGGTTGGAGAATACAAGTGGAGCATTAAATACATTTTAAAATTCTTTAAAGACTTTTACTTCTTTGTGGATCATGGCATCATCATCCTCAATAAGTTTTTATCTTCTAGTGTGTTTCTCAGCCAATGAGAGGGGTTAAAGACCTTTGGAGCTAATGGATCTTAATTTTTTGAAGAAGGATTAGTTGTAATTAACCCAAATTTGGGTTAAAATTCATGGAAGGTGGTTGGATCTCATTTATTGAATTTTATTTGCTAGCCTCTTCTCTCTCTCTTCCCCCTTTTTTTAAGATATTCTCATTTGATAAGGAGAAACCCTATCAAAATTTGTAAGAAATACCTTTTGAATTAATAAATATCAATTTTTACCTATATCTTTCCTCTAAATTATGCTTAGTAAGCTTGTGCATGATGGCCTTATGAAGAAGTTTTCTTCCATGTCCATTATTCTTATTTCTTGCCTATTTTTAGGTGTTTTCAAGTTTGTTACAAGTATAAACTTGAGATATTTCCACCATTTATTGATTCTTGATGTGAATTTTGAAATTCCTCTTTGCTTCATGTATTGTTTGGTGAGCCTAGTTTATGAAACACTTATGAAAATTAGCTAGTTTGTGAGGTTATGTGAAAAAAAATATTTTATGTTGAATTAGTGTTTATTTCATGCCTATGTGAGTGTCAATCAATTTAGTATATCACCCAATTATCTGATTTAGTAGCCATATACCCCTCTTTCTACCTCTTTTTCAAGAAAATAAATTAGTTTAGGTGATCTACCAAGAGGAAGATGGCCTTCTCTAGAGGTTCAACGCCACTACAAGATACCCACAACCTAAGGTTGCTCCAATATTATAGCTGGGAGTGAGAGAGCCTAAAAAAATCTCCCACAAGGGTGAAATTAATGCTACAATACTTTTTGGCATGCCTGATGGGACTACATTATTTACTAATTGAAGAGTTTTGGTGTTCTCTTCATCTAATTAGCCTTTATAGGCATGTGTACAAACACTAATGGAAACTCTGAGTATTCATCAACTGGTATGAGCAGCCCAAGTGCATAATCATCATTATTTCTTATGTATAATCAACCATATTTTCATTAGTATGCTTATTCTCTACCTCAACATCACACTTATCAAGCTAATAATGTTTATGTTTTCCCTGTAAGTGCCCTCAGACAACCTATCATCCCTATTATGGCCTTTACCCTCCTCCCACCCTTATGTATGACCAAGATCAGCCTCTTATACATTAAAATCAGTCCTCTAATTCCCCTTGTCAATACTATGTTTATCCTATTACATCCTTGTTAGGAATCAAGAATGAATTATTAGATTATATTGATTTGATAAGGGAGACTGGTAGGGGCTTACAACTTTTTCAATCATACATATTCATGTTCCACAAGAGGTAAGGAGTTCTCTTCAGTTGGTCAAGAATAAGTGGTCAGTTTATGAGGATGAATAATGGGCAATTTGTCAGAGGGAGAACAAGGTGTGGTTGAGAAGCATGGTCCAAAATTTATAAAGTGTGTTGATATCTTATGAATATTAGTAAACTTAGTGTAATCAGTCCTATGTGTCATCTCCCCTTCAAGAGCCTCAATCTCAGCCTCCAAGGGTTTCAAATCATCCCCCTATTCAACCTTGTCAAGGTATATCCTTATAAAAAATTAGAGAATCAATATTAGACCAAGGGAGAACAATCATGAAAATAAATAAAGAGCTTAGACTTGGACAAGAATTCCCCATTATTGTCATGGAGGGGATAAGGATATTATTGCATAAGCTTTGGAGTGCATGGGCATCCATTAAGAAGGTGACTATCCACATGTTGAGAAATAAGAGATGAAGGAATGGATACTCCCAATAAAAGAGATGTTAACTCATTGTGAGAATGAGTATGTCCAATCCAAACCAATTAGTTTGTCATATCCTACCCCTATGCCCATTCCCACTTAATATTTTGAAACCATCCCACCATGGTTCTCCTCCCACACCTTCGACCCTGATTATGTCATGCCCTCTCTTATGAAACCACCCTATCCTATACCCATTCAAAAGGAAGAAAATGTGGTTATTCTCTACACATTTCCATCATGTAAATTAGTTCAGAAAGGCATAGAGAATAAAGAAGAGGTGTCAATTGTGGTGGTCTATGAACAAGTTCAAGAGAATGAGTTAGTGGTTGAAGAAAATAAAAAAGAGGTGTTAGCTTAGCTCAACGAGTTTATCCTAAAGGAGTTATAAGACTCTTTCTCCCTCCCTCAAGAACCACCAAAGAGACCACTCAAGGTACCTAGTTGGAAGGATACTCTCTTAAGTTGCAAGCAAGGTGAACTTTTTCACCCTCCCACCATCTCCTTCTTGGGAAAAGAACATATTTTACAAAGTAAGGAGGAAGAGCTTGTAGCCTTAACTGAGTCTCAAGAATATGAGGTGAGTGTGTATGAGGAAGAAACATTTAGAGGAAACCCACTTCATTTAGAAGAGGAAAAATTAGGTTTGGACTAGCCTTCTTGGCATGGCTTTGACACTAATGAACTAGAGCCTAAATAGGAAAATCCTCAAGTTGAATATAGAATAGACCTTGAGTGGACTACTAAATGTCTATTCTACATAGATGAAAAAGTGGATAAAAATAAATTATGGAAATAGACATACCATTACTTCATGGACTAGCTAGAGGTTCTAAACCCACTTATATATCCTTCAGAGCATGAAAATGAACTTGTAAATCAAGTTATAAAAGCTAACCAGTCTCAATATGAATTATCCATTGAAGGTAGTACTAATGTTTTCAAGAATAGAGAGTGGTCAGATCTAGAACCATAATAATATGAAATTTTGAACGTTAGATGGGTTGGTGATCTTCCATGTGGATTTTTCCAAGGTGAGTAGAGTAGGAATGGTGTTAAAGTAAGCATTGTCCCAAGTGACCAAGAGGAAGCTACTTTTTAGGATGATCTAGAGTCTTGTGAAAATAAATACATGAAACCTTCACTAAAAATTGATCAAATGGTTTCCAATACAAAGTGTGATCCTAATGAGCTCTTTAAAGCCAAGGTCCTAGTCATAAATACATTGGAATGCTATCTTATTTTTGAAGAGACACCAAGTGGAGAGATAGCATTCACTCTCCCAAATCAGATTGAGACCTTCTCCCAAGACATTTTTCACATTGAAGATCATCATGGGATCAATTTTGAGTCATCTCAAGAGTACTTCTATATTAGGGACATGTTTGTTCTAGTTGACCCTCATGAGAGACATGATTCTATAAGTATAGTGTTGCAAAATTAGAGTGATTTTAATCATGCTCCTCTTCATGAAGGGAGTTACCTAAGAACCTTTCCTTTTGATCCAAGAGGAGGATAAATATTTAGGTTAGTTATATATAGCAGCTTGTGTGTTTTCCTTCCCTAAGGGCCTTATGCACATATTTTTAGTTGTGTGTTTCCCTTCCCTAAATGACTTGGGCATAGCATTGTTTTCATTTCTTATTGTCCTTATTACTTTAAGAGGAGGTTTTTGGAAAGGGACAGCCTTGTATCAGTTTCATATTAGTTGGGAGAGAAAGACTTATGAACACATATGCCTAATGGATCAAAAAAGCCAATTAATCTATTTCATAAAAAGCATGCAATCCTAGAAGGTCACCTAAACTATTGGCCAAAATTAGCCTACATATGAATCTTTTTCCTAGATGGATCAAACAACTCTCTTGGATGTTTTAGTAACCTTTTACCCCCATGACTAGTCCTTTTGTGGTCCTGAATTGATGATGTAGTGTAGCATTCTAGGAGGTCTTGGTGTGGTGTGAGAAGCTAAGCAGAGTTTTGGTTGAGTGATTAATCTAATGGTGGAATAAGTAGACATACCTTATGAACCTACCACATGTCACCTTCAATCTTTTGAAACACTTTAAGCAATTTTTAAGATGATTTTGGTTATTTTCAGGAATAAGCCTAGAAATAGGTCTAGAATTTCAAGTGAAGGATCTAGTAGGTTTTCATGGTGTTTGAGAAAATAGGGACATGAATGAGGTTTTCAAAAAGCCTTATATATTATAATGAACCAAAAATGAGGAATAGATAAGCTATTATGCTCAAAAGAACCCCAAAAGTGCATTAAATGACTTAAGTGTCCTCAAAATAGAAATTTCAAGTGAAAAAGTGATTTTTTAAGGAAGTTAAATTGGTTTTGACTTCTTCCCACCTCCATATGGTAATTTTCACCTTTCATACATGTTCAAGGTCATTTGAGATCATTTGGAGTGGAGGGAAGGAGTTTGAGAGCAAAAGGATGAAGTTTGGAGCCTTTTGGAGCTTTGGTAGAATGGGTTTTTAAAGGATTTCATTTATGAAATAGCTCAAATATCATATGAAATCATCCATGGTGCCCATAATATCCCATCATAGGCCCCTAAATCATATTCTATCATAGGAACCAGTAGAGGTGATGAAAATTTATTGGTTACAAACATGGCATGAAATAAGTTTTCTACCATTAATGGAGGTTCAAGTATTTAAAAAAGTTTATAGAATGAAGGAAAGGTTATTTACAGCCTAAAAATTATTTCCCAATTGTTTGATTTCATATGAAGAATTTTGGTTCTTCATGCTAAGGAAAAACCATTTTAAGTAGTTTGGGACAACTCTAAGAGAGCCTCAGATTTCACTCAATACAGTCAGGAGAGAGAGATTTGGGATATATTATTCTGGTAAGTAATAGGGACCCTTATGTCCTTCCAATTTGTGGCATTGGTGGTCTGGTTCATCTCCCCATATTTAAGAACAATCACTAATAGTTTAGGGGTGTCTAGATGGCCTACTCATCCAAATAGGGCCCAAGTTTTCCCTTGTTTCTTCACTTCAAAATTAAATGATAAATAATGGTTTTATATGAGTCATTTCAAGTTCAAATAGGACTTATTCCAATTGGTTTCATTAGATAATTCATTCTAGGAAGGTACTTATGTCATAAAATAAGTTTTCTTTGTTATCCTTGTGAAATGGTCATTCAATTAGTTTTAGAGAAGAACATGTGTTAGAGGGATAATATACCTTATATTACTTATGAAACATCAACTTACATATATTATTTTTCTCAAAAATCCTTAGTATCATGTTTAAGCCTTTATAAGCCAAATAGTCAAGTTGGTAGTTGGAGCTCCAATGGAGTTAAAGGCAAGTTTATCAATTACATAAGTTTTCCTTTCTTGTAGTGGGTGAAAAATAAAGAGGATATGATTTTTCCACCTATAATATACCATGTGGATCATGTTTGAGTCCAAAATTTCCAAGCAAGTTGGAAGAAATGATCTTCAAAGTTGAATGACTATGTTAAGGACAATTTCCCTAAAACACAAAAACAAAGGTCCCAAGCACTTTTGTTGATGCCATGGAACAACATTTCAAAGAGATTTTATGCATAAAAATGTTTCCATATTGTATCCTTATAATATTGGAAGAGCCTTGAAAAAGGGACAGGGTGTGTGAATAGAGGAGAGTATTGTTTAAGGGCCTCCAAGTTTCACTTTTATTCATTGTGATCGCTTAATGTATTCTATAGTATTTGAGTGTTAAATTACCTTCACACTCCAATATAGTAATTAAAGGTCTAAACTCTGGCATGATAAATAATGGTATATTCCTCAATGTGAATCAAACTTGTCCTAAGAGTTTTTATGCATGTAAAAGACAAAATCTATTTTTTAGTTTTTTAGGCCTAAAGAGCTAAAAAAGGCCTATAATACCATAAGAGAAGGGGTTGATATCAGTATTTTAATTGGGATTTAGGACCTAAATTTGTTATGGTCCTAGTGGACAGACTTCACTAACACCTCAAGGTTTTGGTGTAACAATTCATTACATGTGGTATCAGAGCCTCCACCAAGGTTCAAGTCATAGAGCGAGTGGCTATGCCAGCATGACACTGTTCATCTAGGGCTCGTACACGTAGGGAATTCTAGTGGTACAGGTACAAATCTAGCCTAGAGTCTTGGCTTTGGAAGCATGGTGGGATGTTATGATCCTGATAGGTGGACTGCACTAATGCCTCAAGGTTTTGGTGTAGCAATTCGTTACATGTGGTATCAGAGCCTCCACCTGGGTTCAAGTCACAAAGCAGGTGGCTACGCCGGCATGTAAATATTCATCTAGGGCTCATACATGTAGGGAATCCTAGTGGTACAAGTGCAAATCTAGCCCAGAGTTTAGGCTTCAGAAGCATGGTGGGATGTTATGGTCCTGGTGGGTGGACTTCAATAAGACCTCGAGGTTTTGGTGTAACAGTTTGTTACAAAATTTTATGATATTTTTTGGAATGGATGATCCATAAAATCCTCTCTTAATTTCCATATTTCAGCCCTAGAACTCAATAACCATCATTAAATAAAAAAAAGGGAAACAAGCTGGCACTTTTTTGTTATTTTTTGTTTGATAGCTTGGTGATGTTTTTATAATTTTTTGAAATTATCCTATGTATAACCAATTTATACCTATCCAATTAATCCAAAAATATATCTAGGTAAGGAATAGAAATCATTTTAAGCCCCCAATCCAAAATAGGGTCTCTGAAAGAGCATGAGAGAAGCCCTAAACTAGGGTTTTTAATATTTCAAGAGTTTTAACCCCCAAATTTACCAATTTTTTTAAATATAATGTATTTCAAGGTGATATAAATTATTAAATAGGTTTTGGGTTCATTGAAGGTCGTACGGTATGGTTTCTAGACCTAGGGTGTGCTTAAGGCCTAATTAAGCCTAATTGAGGGGAGATTAATGAAGCGTGGTCTTGGAGTTGAATCTGACCATGAAACTTGACACAAAACTGAAAGTAGGTATATGATGGATTTAAAGGTGATTACATATCCAAAAGGGTGCCTAGTTTGACCAAACTAAGGAGAAATGGCAAAGAAAAGACTACAAGCCTCATAAGGCCATTAAAAGCTTAAAAGGTAGAAATGAATATTGATGTGTGTTTGGGTACACCTATATGGTTGTATATGATGTTTACTGACCTCCTAATAACATATAATTTATGATAATATTCCAAGTTCGAGAAACCATCCTTAAGTTTGAAGAGCTCAGTTTGGGGATAATTTCCCTAAAACACTAAAATAGAGGTCCTAGGACCTTTTGTTGATGCTAAAGAAAAATGTTTCATAGGTTTTTGATCATTTTAAATTTATATACCTTTCATCCCTATCATAGGGTAAAATCCTTGGAAAATTAAAGTGGTGTATGACTAGAGGAAAGGAATGGTTGAAGGCTTTCAATATTGACATTTGTTTAATGAAGTAATTTAGTGATTTCTATAGGATTTCATGTTCCAAGAATATGTTCAAGGAGAAAAAATTGAATTATATGATTATAATCATGATAAATTTTTTAAATAAATTAAATCTACAGCTATACACCTCATATTCATCACCTACATCACTGAGCACACAGGTATCCATGGATTTTTCTTGAGGAGCTTAAGCCATACATGGTGGAACAAGGTTAAAGGAATAGAAATGAAGAGTGTAAAAATTAAATTATAAGATACATGAAAATTTAAAATAAGAATAACCTTATTTTATCTCAATCTAAGTCAAAGGAAAGAGATACTAAATTGTGAAGTTTGACCATGCATGCACACATCACTAACTTTTTAAAAAATAAACTTACAGGAAAAAATATATAGTATCTAATAATGAAATTTAGTGGAGATGATAATTATGACATAGTATACCTATTAAAAATAATTTTAAAGTATTTTGAAAGTGAATTTTTTTGTTGTTTTAGTACAGTCAACCCTATGTCAAATCACGGTCAACATCAAAGCCTGTCTTAGAGGAATTAGCCATTTTTGGGCATTTAAAGGTTGATTAAAAGTAGGAAATTTTGTATGTATGGTATGTATTACATAAAAAATAATAAAATTTCATCATCAAGGTCCTATAAATAATGAAAGTGACTATTATTCTTACACAATCCAGAGGCACTCAAAAAGGCATCCATTAGAGACCAAATGAAGTTTTCTTAGTTATGGATGCCAAGAAGTAGTTTAGGAATTATAAAGGTATTAAAATTGTATAATATTATGTTATAAACCTATATTTTCATATTTTATTTATAAAATTTATGTTTTTAATGCAAAATTTTGAAGAAAGGCAAGATTTGGCATGAAGGAAACATGTAGACAACTCAAGGCAACTTTTGGTAAAATAGGTCTAGATGAAAAATTACACATTAAAATTAAATTAAACTTGGTAATATTATTAATAATTACATAATTTATCCATAAATAATATATTTATTGTCATTTTATTATTTAAAGTTCCCACTATTTATACATAGTCCTCCCTATGTATCATAATGCTCACTATTCATGTAAGCACACTTTTTAGAGTTTTAAGGTGTGTTTGAGGTTTCCAAGATTAGGGTAATATTTTAGAATAATTATAATATGGTTTTAATCATATTAAACAGATTTAAAGATTTTTCACACTCTGAACTTGATGAAAACTCCTAAGGTAGGCTCAAATCTTGTAGGCAGTCTCAAAACCTGAAAAGGCAAAGTTGAGTTTTGATAATTTAGAGAGGTGTTATGAGATTTTAAGATGTTATGAATATTTTTTAAATAAAGTAATATAATTTTGAAATTTCAAATTGTTCATTGGATAAATTCAAGCTTTTTAGGCCTAAGACACCCAATTTTAGCCCATCTTCATATGCTCATTTATTTCATACCATGAAGAGTTGGGATAAGTGATTATAGTATGTTTTATTTAAATTAATTATGGATTTAGTTTGGTTAAGTTTTTAAGTTTTATGAAAAATAATTAAGATTGTAATCATGTCTATAATACTTTTAAACCCTATAAGCAATCATCTTTATGTGTGCATATTTTCACTTCTTCCACATGGGAGTCCAATATTTTTAGGTGTTTTGAAGGGTTATGTTTACCATAAATCCATGGAAATAATTTGTGTAATGGGTCTCTTCATTTTATGAACAATCATCTTGAAAGTGAAGTTGATTAAGCTTGTAATTGAGCTTCTTGACCAATTTTGTGTTTTTGGACTCATAGGTCCATAAACTGGACTAAAATTTATTAAAAAACATGTGTAATGTGTAGAGGAATCCATCTAGATCTTCACCAACTTGTCTTGTAGAAGAATCTAGAATATTTGGGTACATAAGAGGCCCAAAATGTCTCAAAATTACATATTCGTATAGGTCTTAAAATAAATAAAAGGTATAAAAAGATGTAAGGGGTATAATAGGACATAAAACATTATTACATGGAATTTAAATATCTTCACAAGGGTTTTCATGGTGTCTTAATAAGCAAAAGGGTCAAAAAGCTAGTTTTTGACATATTTGTGCATTATTTCATGTCTAATGGTGATTTAAACCATTATTTCAGGTATTAAAGGTTTTCCAAATATTCATTTTATTCATCATACACATTCCATGGATGTTTGAAATTCTTATACAAGTCCAGAAGTGGTCTTCAGGGTGCCAAATGGCCTTGGGAGCAATTTTAGGGCAACTAGTTGAGGGTGGCTCATGTTTGTGACCTCCATCAATGGGTTCTATGGGATTTTTAGGTATCATGGAGTTTATTTCAGGTTTGAGGATAAAATTCAAGTTGAAAATAGAAAATAACCTCAAAAATCAAACATGAAAGATAACCTCTATGGTCAGTTAAGCACAAAATGTGAAGTTAGCTAACCTTTTGCCTAACATCTTCTAAAAAATCAAGTGGAGAGGGACATATAAGTCTATATAAGATATATTTAAAGGTTTGAGAGTGAAAGTGGAGCATTCAATACATTTTAAAAGTCTTTGAAGACTTTTCCTTCTTAGTGTATCTTGACATCATCATCTTGAACAAGTTTCTATCTTCTAGTGTGTTTTCAACCAATGAGAGGTTTTGAAGAGATTTTCACCCAATGGACATTAATTTTTTGAAGAATTATTAGTTTTAATTAACCTAAATGTTGGTGAGAATCCATGAAGGGTAGTTGGATCTCATTTATTGAATTTTATTTGCTTGCCTCTTCTCTTTCTCTTCCCCTTTTTTGCTATATCTCCTATTACTCCCCCATTTTTGTAATATATTCTCATTTGATAAGGAGAAACCCTATAATTTTTTTTAAAAAATAAATTTTGAAGTAATAAAGATCAATTTTTACCTATCTCTTACCTCTAAATTGTGTTTAACAAACTTGTGCATGATGGCCTTATGAAGAAGTGTTCTTCCATGTCCATTATCATTCTTTCTTTCCTATTTTTAGGTGTTTTCAAGTTAGTTTTAGGTCTTAAATTGATCTCTTTCCACCATTAATGTATGATTTATGAATTTTTGAATTACTCTTTGCTTCATGTATTATTTGGTGAGCCTAGTTTATGAAACACTTATACAAATCAGCTAGTTTGTGAGGTTATGTGAGCAAGAATTATCTTAAGCTAAATCAATGTTTATTTCATGATTATGTGAGTGTCAATAAATTTGTGTATCACCCATTTATCTCTCTTATTTACCTTATATCTCCCTCTCTACCTATTTCCCAAGTAGAAACATTAATTTAGGTGATCTGCCCAAAGGAATTCAGCCTTCTTTGGAGGTTCAACCTCAATATAGGATACCCATAGCTTTAGGTTTCTCTAATATTGTATCTAGGAGTGTGAGAGCCTAAAAAATATCCCACAAGGATGAAATTCTATGTTATAATAATACTACATGGTTGTAACATGATATTAGTCATAGAGACATATAGATTCAACACCTTCATCTTCCTTAATGGAACATTCACTAAACCCCCTACCTCTCCTGAATCTATTGATAATGGCCTTCCTCAATTTTACCCACAAGGTGATCTTTCTTTGCTAATATATTAGATAATAATATAATTTCCCTAGGTCATTACCTTAATACATGATCCATATGAATTCCTATTCCCCTTAAGGCCAATGCTCCTCATTTTTCTATGGAATGCCACCAAAAACATCAATAGGATACATGATATCCATGGTTTCCTCTTTCATCAACCCAATACAAACACAACACAACCTATAAATACTCAACCACCATTAGTATCTTTCAACCCTTATGTAATCATTACCTAAACCTAAAATGTTATTATACCACAACTTACATCCAATAAACCTCCCTATCTCATGCTTCACAATTTAGTACTCTTTATCCCTATGACTCTCTCACTGATACAAACACACATAATCTTGATTCCCTAACACATCATTCAACCACTACCATCCATAGAATAAATCCCCTTGAGTCAAACACTCCAATAATATATCCCTTTAACCACTCAATGTTTGATTCCATCATAACCCCTCACAATCACCTATCTTAACCCATGTCAATAACAAATACTACCCCTATTATTCCTACAGTATGTAGTTGCATCTTAACCAACCACTAACACTTCTATTAGTTATCCCCTTTCATAGCCACTCTCAACTTTGATTATTCCTTATCAAAATTGTTGAAGAAATGTTTTAGGGGTTATGCCTCAATATAACACACATCTTAACCTCATGTGCATCCTCATGGATACGATGGCGAACCTAGAATCTTCTACCTCTAGTCAAAATACCATGATCAAATATGGCTTTTTTGTTAACAAGCCTATCAACTCCATCATTACAATTAGGCCATATCCAACATAGTGATAACTACCCAAGTTTATAAAATTTCAAAACAAGGAGGACCCACAATGGCACATTATGTCATTTAGTCATGCATGTTACCTTATGTCTCGTGATAATGCTCTCCTTTTATGGAATTCTCCATGTTGCTAGTTTGACCAACTTTAGATTGGTTTAGATTTATCCCCTAGCATTCCTTATTTTCTTTTGATAAATTAGATCAGATTTTCTTAGAACATTTCATGATTAATATTACAAGGAAAACAACCATCATTGATTCTACTCCATTAGACAATTTAAAGATGAGTTCATTTTGAATTTCATGGCTAGGTGGTGAGGCTTTATAAATCAATTGAAATTTTCCAATCCTTAACTTGGATTTATTTAACTATTTTTGAGTTCATGTGTAAATCTTATCTCATCCACACTCTAATTTTAATTATTTAAAACATTTGATGAATCATTTATCATAGTCCATAAGCTAGAAATTTGAGGCTTAGAAGAAGGAAAAGTTAAGTTACATAATAATAATTTTAGACCTGATCCTTCAAAAGGGACCAACAATCCTAAACCAAAAGGCACAGCTAATGTTATTATCCTAAAATCAGCTCCCTAGTCAACAATAATCCAACCAAGTTCTTTTACTTACCAGACACAACCACAAAAAAAGTTAACATGATTTCCACCCAGGTAATACACACCATTAGGAGAATATTACTCTCCCATATTAGACAAACTATTAAAAGCATCAATTATTGAACTCCTTCTAATTATACCTATTGGTGACTCCTACCTTAAACCTATTTATTATAAAGAGAGTGTCTTTTTACCTACCATTATGTATTTATTCACAAGATCAATAGATGTCACTATTTTAATATCTTGGTTTAAAACCTTATCAATCAAGGGGATTATAATTGGACAATTTAAATGCTGCTCCAAACCAATCCATCTATATCTTTAGACAACCATTCCCTAATATCTCATCTTCAACCAATTATATACAAATAAATACAAGAGACACCTTAGATTAGGAGGCCAATATAATAATCACTATTCACAATCAACTTTTACCTAAAGAAGTTGAGAGTAATCTTTAGTCATCTTTCAAAGTAATAGGAAATTTGGACTCCCTTAAATGAGATGTTTTTGAACCATCTAAACTGGATAAACCTATTTATACCATCCAATCAATACTCCCTAATCTCATTACATGGGATCCTCAAGAGGAAGAGTCACCCAAAAATGCATAAAATCACGCATGAAAGGTGGAAGATAAAAGGGTTACTATAGCCACATGGGACAAATGCCTTAGAATGTCGAAGGGTAAATCCCTAAAACACCCACCTATAAGGCTTGAAATCCCTTATACATCTAAAAATGAGGATTGTCATAAAGGTACTCTAGGAATCTCTAAACATGATCAAAATGGAAAATAATTATGCCCCAAGTTCAAACTAGGCCATCCATATTAGGACCCCATCCATCCTTTGAAATAAATATCACAATTACAAAATCACATCTAAAGGGATATAAGATAGATCAAAAACTTCCACAAATATTACCAACACTAAACCTCATATTAATCCATAAAAAAATTATTACCCCCAAAAATTATCTAAAATACCCTTATAACCCATTAAAACCACCCATACAATCAATGGAAAAAATGATAGTGTAAAATTAATCATGATCCAAAAACTGATAGCCCAAAAAATGACAAAATCTCACTAGGACCTTTTACAAGGATCCCATTCTACCATCCTTAATCAACTTCTATAGACTTCCCTTATCACATTACCACCTATCAAAATGGTTAATCCATGTATCCAAAAATTAACAAGGTATAGGGAAAACGAGATCTATACTTACCATAGGATACTTGGACATGATACTAAGAGATGAAATGCTCATGAACCCATAGTATATAATCTCTTAGATGAATATGACCTCTTAATTGAATATCCTTGTATTGATCCTCTCTTCAACCCAAACACTAAAACCACAATTATCCTTGAGACTAACATAGTAAATACCTTAAATGATTTATGAGAAAAATCAAAACAATTATAAAAAAATATTGATTAATATCCTTGATTCTATCCTTAATAAATCCATTTACAACATCCCCTTAGGACCTCTAGACATGAATAACTCTATAACTTTTACAAGCAATACACTTTTTCAAATTGATATGATACACATAGCCACATAATTTCAAATGCAAACCCCCAAAATTTAGAATCCAAATAAGGGAAAAGTTTCCATTTTAAATGGTCCTACCTCAACCATATAAACCTCCAAAAATTCCAATTCAAAACCAAAAATCTCCATTCTAGGGAAAAAACATAAGAATAATTCCTTAGAACTAATATGGATATCAATTCTAAAAAAAATCCACCAAACCCTAGTCAAGATGTCCTTATATGAACTCATTAAAAATTCCCTACAATATTATCAAGGCATGATATAATCTCTTTAGGTCTTTCATTTTAAACTTGATGAATCCTAACCACTGATAGAATTTATTGGAGCTTTGTCAATGGCTTCATCTCTTAGTTTTAAAGATTCAAAAATAGTTTTATTACTATCTAAAGACCAAGATATGCCCATATTTATCATTTCCAAAATTAATCAAATTCAAATAAAAAGATTCATTATTTAAAATTTAGCTAGCATCAACATTATCTCCTCACACACATTTAAATAACTACAAATTCCAAAAATAATTATGGCTCAATCTTCTTCTATCTTATAAGCTTTCAATGATATGGTAGCTCCCACTCTAAGAACTATCATCATCCCTATCTGAATAGGTTCGCATATCCTTCATGAGTTATTTTACATTATATAAGGTTAATTTCAATATAATATTTTCTTAATGTGTCCTTGGATTCATGATATGCATTATGTTCCATCCACCTTGAACTGATGCATCAAATATGAGCATGAGTGCCAAATTCATCCCATCTTAGAAGATCCTCATCCATTCAAAACCTATAACCTAACATTTATACCCAATGATGATCTACTCCCTCTAAAAAATTCAATGACATTATCATCATCTATTGAAGCATCAATTATTTCAACAAACCCTTCATCATAAATCCATAATAATGATTCCCTTGACTCCATATTAACAACTCTCAAAAGGATAATATTAGTTACTGACACTTAATACCCTTCATAATCCTCAAGAGTATGGATGACTATATAAATAGTGTACCTATCACCCTAACCTTGGAGATGTTGTTCACTTCGGTCCTTCTTCCGTAGTACTCATTTTGTCTATGGGGGGATAAATTAATCCTCCTCATGTCTTGATATCCAATCTCATACCAAACCATTTTCCTCAAACTTATCATTCTTATAAAAACCAAATTCTACTTATATGTACTTATAATGATGCACTTGGAAATTATTTGGCATGGGATGTTATGAGTAGGGACCACGTGATGTCATGCTAGGATATTTTAGGAAACCCCATAAAAATCATGGCCTTAGGTTCAATAAAACTCTATAAATGATCTTGAAGCCACTACTCTATCCAATCCCAAATAAAATATCATGTTTTTACCATCTAAAATTCCCTCTGAGATAGACGACCCCCCCAAAAAAAAAATTAGTCAATACTATCAACTTAGGACCTATCATGTATCACATTGATGGAGAAACTAAATAACTTCCCCTTACCTAACCTAATTGATATAAAAATATTCTTATACCATCTCTATTTTTAATTGTCAAGATGATGATTCTATATTGACTTATTTAGGCACAAAAAACTTCCACCTATACATTTCCCTTGCACTTAAAACATTTAGTATTCTAAACAAAGCCAATATAGACATTAACATAAGGTTTGAGGAGTTCCCATGCATTATAAAGGTTATTAAATATTTAAACCATCAAGAGCATCAAGACTTCACCACATTCCTAAAAGACCATAATGAGGAATTTTCTTGATCATATAGTGACCTTATCCTTGTTTGTCCTAAGATTGATTTCCCTCTTCATGACATCAATCAACTAGTAGACCTCATAGCTAGCCATACAATGTTATCACTTATGGATGGATTATTTGGATATAATCAAATCCTTATCACCCTAGAGGACCAATATATGTCTTTATTTATTACCCCTTGGGGTAATTTTTTCTATAATTTTATTCCTTTGACCTAAAGAATATAAGAGACACTTATCAAAGAGACATGACTTATATATTTCATGATATAATCCAAAAAATTGTCAAAGATTATGTATATGACCTTTTTGGAAAGTTAAATATTTTAAAATACCATCTATCTATCCTTAAAATAATCTTTGACCACTTAATCCAACTCCTTGTCCATCTCAATTCCAAAAATTATGTTTTTGGGGTCTTGATAGGTAATCTCATGGGTGTTTTCATCTCCATTCATGGTATATAAGTTGATCCAAAAATAATTAGGGATATTATAGATATGACATCCCTATCCAACCTTAATCAACTTCATATCATGGACAAGAAACTATAATCTATTCATCATTTTATCTCTTAGCTTCTGATCGATGTCAACCATTCCATTACCTCTTAAGGAAGGATACCTAGTCTATTTAGGAATCTAATTCTCAATAGGCATTTTATGATCTCAAAAAATATATCCTCTCCCTTCTAGTTCTTATTCTTCCCAAGGAGGGGTGACCTTTCTTCTTATATATTTAATCCATCCTAGGTGCTATGTTTTCTCATCATGATAAGAAACATAGATAACAAGTAGTTTATTACATAAGTCATACTCTCATTGAATATGAGACATGATATAAACATATGGATAAGTTATGCCTAGATTTGGTAGTTTTGGATTCTAATATTCACCATTACCTATTTAAAAAAAAACCCTACATAATCATGAGCATTAATCTACTTGAGTTTATGCATTTGAAACTTTATCAAAATCAGTGAATGGCCAAATGGCTCATGTTTTTAGCCAAGTTTGACTTAGGGTTTTTCCATAAAATTTTAGTTAAAGGCTAGATAATCATCTAAAAGTTATTTAAAAGTGCCTCTTATATATGTTCAACCATTTAGATTTGGATTTCCTAATGAATCTATTACATCTACATCCTAAGGAGATCCTATGTATCAACTGACTTTATTCTTTGATGTGTCCAAATATGAGTGTCTAATGGAAGCTGGAATCATTTTAATACCTCTAGAGAGAATTCCTATCCCTTTATATTTCAATATCAATTTAAATTTCACCAATAATATGGTATAATATGAATCCTTAATCATTGGTCTGTAAACTGCTTTGACCGTAGGAGTTAAGTCACTTAATATTTATGGGTATTATTAGATGGTGGTTAATTAGATAAATGACACATATCAATAAAATAATGACAACCTCTATAAATAAAAAATATCATATTAATTATTATCCACCTTTTATCACTAGTATATCCAAGACACTCCTTACTCAACCAACAAGTTCTTAGTTACCATGGCCTACCTGGCTTTTGTTATCCCATCCTCCTCTTAGGAATCCAAACTTTTTATCCTCATCCCAAGATCAACCAACAATTTCTTAGTTACCATGGCCTACCTAGCTTCTTTTATCCCATCTTCCTCTTAGGAATCCAAACTTTTTATCCTCATCCCAAGATCAACCAATCCTATTATAAAAATATTAATCTTCCTTCTATCCATAATGCGTAGGAAAATCAATTAGATACATGGTACATATAGATATTTGATTGTTTGTCTAAAGGCATTACACTCTAGATCTATCTAAAAATGGTAAATGTGTTTTTTAGTAATGAACCACCCATTATGTTATACTATGGGGTGTTCTCTATAAGATAGGATTTGATGGTATTATTCTTTGATGTCTCCAAAATTCTAAGGCTACCCTCATGATCAAATAAACACATGATTGGTTATGTGGTGGACACTTTAGTGGCCTATGTGTTACCAAGAAAAATATAAGAATATGTTATTATTGGCTTTCTTGAAATTGGGACTATTGTGAGTATGTCAATAAATGTGTAAAATGTTAGCAACATTCTAACCTATCGCACATCCATAGTCATGCATTATAAGTATCCAAAGACTTTTGGCCATTTTACTAGTTAGAGCTAGACCTTATTAGACATATTAATCTTAAATCTTCCCAGTGGTAAGGATTTATCATTACCACCACTAAATTGTTGAAGGTTATTCCTCCTATTTCAACCAAAGTAGACAAGATTATTTACTTCATTAACCTTCATATTATCTACAACTTTAGTTTTCCTCATAAGATTATTATTGATAATGTAAAATCTTTTAATAATAAGAAAGTTCAAAAAAAATATGATTGTCTTAACATTAATTATGTTTTTCATCAACTTATTATCTTCAAGACAATGGTCAGGCTAAATCATCTAACAGAACCCTTATCAAATTACTAAACAAAGTAGTTAATGAGGCTTAGAATAATTGACATATTCACATTCTTTTCACCTTATTGGCTTATCTAACTATCATTCAAACCCTTATAGGTGTTACCCTTTTCTATTTGGTCTATGGCATAGAAGTTATACTCCCTCTAGAGGTCCAATTCCCTTTATTTGTATCTCTTAAAGATATTATTTTATAGGAATATTATCATCAAGAGTGATAATTACAACTTGACCTTTTTGATGAGACTTGATTATCAGATCTCAATCATCTCCATTTATATTAAGAAAGAATAAAATGTGAATATAATAAATATTTTTAAAAATGAGAGTATAATATTGGTGACCTTATCCTTAAGGAAAATCAACATGTCACAAAAATGGAAATAAGTATATGAGGAAAATTTGCTCAAAATTGGCTTGGACCATAAATTATTACTCATAAATATGAATCTGGGGCATATCAGTTGGCCTCTCTTGAAGTAAAACTAAAATGTGAACCTATTAATGCTTTGCATATGTGTCATTTTTATTGTTAATAATATTTAAATAAACTATAGTCATCATATGTTCTACTCCTTTGGTTTAAAAACAAGTTAAAGCCACACCTATTATCATATAAAAATACCTAATAATGATAAGGAATCATGTGGTTATTTGGTAGCATTCCTATATTAATATTAAATATGAATACCTTGACTATGTTAATATCATTTTATAAATGGATAAGCTTTTCCTATAATAGGAAGGATCCCCAAATCATTATTTCCTAAAATATTTTGCCTAAAAAGTTTATTTTGGGAATAGAAATATCATCTTGTGTAATAGCTATGTTTATAAAAATTAGCTTAGGTTGCCTTCATCCAATCAATAATATGGAATAAAAATAAAGTAAAGAGAAAATTTTAGACTCCTCCCTTAAAGAATAGTTGTTATTAAAAGGGCACAAATCATAGATTACTCCCTTGAAGGACAACTAGGCAAGAATATATCATAAATCATATACTATTCCCTTAAAGTATGGATATCTAAGTAACAAATACATTAGAAAACGTCCCACATTGATCATTTTTATATAAGTATGCCTCTATAAATCACTAAAATAAAAATAAAAAATATCTTGAGAAAGCTTCTTACATTGATCATCTTTCTCAAAAGTCTTAGACTTTCTGCATTTATTAGTCTACATGAAAGTCTCAAGGTTAGCCTTAAAGCTCTAGAACACAATATGATACATATATTCCTAAAAAAAGTCTTCACTTATATCATGTGAAAATTAAATCCATATCAATTCCCTTCATAAACTAAAGGGTCATGAACTTATTTGACATAGGGTTGTTAAAAGTAATTATTAACAATTGATAAAGGATGCATGTGTAGATGCAACAAGTTTTCTATTTTTGGTTAGGATCAAATTCAATGATGGGTCATAAAAAATCCTTTATTATTTATCATAATCACTAATAAATTTAACAAATTTAGTCAATTATCCATCATTTAATATCACTATCTATCCACAAATACCATAAAACTCAAGTCACTTAATCACTAATCATTATGAATTATAACATTATTAACTCCAAAAAACATAAAACAAAGCATAATATGAATCATCATTATATGAACCACATAATAAATCCATAACCATGTCAAAAATTAAAATACATCACATAATATAAATCCATAAACCATGTGGCATCATCACATAATCTAACAATTTAAAACATAATTACATAATGCATCAAATAACAATGTTAACTTATTATAAGAAAATCATGGATCTATATATATAAATCATAAATGTACATCATATAAATCCCCATAAATACAATAATATACAAAATGGTTCTCTCTAGTATAATAATATAAATATAACTACTTATTAATCTGCATATGATTCAAATGGATGTTCCCACTACCTCCACCCCTGCCTCCATCCCTACCTCCACCCCCACCTCAATCCCCACCTTCATACCCTCCCTTATCTTCCCCTTGATATTTTACATCTATGCCCTATATTATGCTCCCCATAATATCTTATGCACCATGTGTTCATCATGATGATCTACCCTATGTAGCTACATAGGTGTTATATCAAGGTACTGTAGGAATCTACTCTAGTACTATCCACTCATAGTATCAAAAACCTACAAAAATATATTGATATCTATCTAGGCATAACACCCCTCCCTACCTTATACTCAACCCTAACCCTCTAGTCCTTGGCTTCCCTATAACCACCATACCACCTTCCCACAGTCTATCCTGCTTAGCTCAAAACCTATCATGATCTCATACTGCCTGATCATGGATCTCTTGTAATATGTCTAGTTAGGTATGTAAGGTATCATGGATAGATTATATTTCCATTCGAGTTCTCTATAGTTTATTCTCTTGTCCTTGTAATGTAATACATTATGCTCTTAGTACATCATGTTTTACAATAATGGATTGTATATTAGTAGGTTCCTCATCCTCTACTTCCTCCATCTCCACATCTACTCCTTCCTAAAGAGGATGTACTATCCTATCATATGTATCCCTTAGCTAGCCTCCCCACCATAAATATTATTCTATAGTGTATATTGTATCATCTATATATATAGTAGTTAGCTCCTACTCAAGCCCCACCTATGGATTAACATAGTGAGACTCTAGTGGCTTGGTGTCTATATCATCTTACCTATATACATATGGCATATATGAAATAATATATACTAGGTTGAAATTTATCTTTAACCTATCAAACCAAAAAAAATCTAGGTGATATGCTCTCCTCCCCCGTAACCACCTATCCTATTGTCCCCAAGCTAAATCTCCCTCCATCCTAGGACATGCCAAAAACCTCACATATGGCCTGTAGATCACATATCCCTCTTGTAGCTCCCCATAAATGTGCTGATAATAGTCTAGGTCACATCTTATCCCATTAATAAATGGTCTCACAAGGTTTTCCTTCAACCAAAGGAATCCCACACTAAAATATATTTGATGTCATTATGCCCATTGAGTGCCAAGTGGGAAAACCACTTTGATATTCTCATAAGCCCAAAAATCCAATATAAAGCACACATCTAATCCAGACATCCACTTATTCTTTCACCCCCATGACTCTCTATATACTTATTCTAAAAGGGCTAGGTCTCATAAAAACACTATGTGATGCTCTAGTATATCAGCTATAATACCTATTAAACTCTAAGGAAATTAGTCGTCCCCTCAATTTGGAAAATCATAGTAAGAAATGACAAGAATCATCATATTCATCAATAACATACCCTCTACCTCCTCCTCATATACTATCTCAAAAACATAACCTCCAACTCTAAAATTAATGTCCATAACATCATCCCTATATAGTCATGTCAGTATTATTGTACATCCCCTCTCATCCACTAGTACAATTACTAATCCTTCCATTGGTAACTAATATATATGATATATATCCTCTAATCTCATTGTAATCTCCCCTATCAAAAACCATAAAGTCTCTATCAACACATTCCATCACTCCAAAAAGGCTACCAATAAACCCAAATCCCTGTGTACATGACAATAGTGGTGTAATCCTTTAACCCTGAAGGCATCCATATGCTCCAAATCTTCATTGCTCATATATTCATGTAATCACTCTACTAGGTGTGATACCTAATCATGCATCATCATTAAGGTCCATGCCAATAATTTTAGGTCTCCCAACATAATTTTATTTCTTATACTCCTAGCTTATTTAAATTTTAATTATCCTAAGTAAATTAATAATGATCCCAAAGAATTAATGTCGGTCCCTATGGATCATCATCAATTTTATATTGATCAATTTTAATCCTATAGGATCACCATCAATCCATATCTCTTTCTATACCATTTGCAAATTCCTAAATTAAACATAAAAAATCTAAAAATAAATTCAAAAAGCTTAACAAAATTTAAAATTTACCTTGTTGTGTGACCCCTACTTCTTCCTCTACCAACTCTTCATAACCTTGATCATTTGTAAATAGTAAATATGTGTAAATGGCTATCAAAATTTTAGTCACATCAACATGTTGTCAATTTAAAATGAACACCTAACACATTAGCCTTATTATATTTAGCATCTCATGATTGATGTTGATTCTTTGGGGATTGATGTCAATTATGTGTAATCAACATCCATTGATATAGATAGGTGTTGATATAATTAATTTATAATTTTTGTTTCACTATTTACAAATTTTTTTCATACCTCATTCTTGACCCAAGGCCACATAAGTTATCTTTACTACAAATATCCCACATTTTTTACACTACATTATCAACTAGTGGACATAGACCCCTTATTGGTCCCACAACCTTTAAAAGGCTCAAAATTCCTTAGAAACATATCCCCTATGGATCCTAAGAGTGTACCTCATCTTGAGAACAATTATCTCTAGGAGTTACACATATCCAAGCATATTTGATGCTTTGGTCATCCCATCCTAGCCTTTGTTATCTTGATTGCCTTTGATTGAGCCCACTTATTCATAGTTTTGGCAATCCATTACTTGTTTTTATTTGGGAATTTCTACTTGTAATATCCCATATATTGTTAGTAAAACATTATAATCCATTGATATCCTCATATCTTTTGTGCTCATATGTTATCTATATTATCCCTATCTTTTCCATCACCACATCATCAACTCATCATTCTTTGCCAGCTCTTGGTTTGAGGGGTAATACCTCCTCAAAGATTATTACAAACCACTCAACAAAAATGGAAAAATATAGGCACTAAGATTTCAAAAAATATATATTTATGATAATATATGTCTTAGGCCCCTTTTCTCATCCCATACCCATTTCACCCCATATAATTAGTTTCACGAATTACTATTTTACCTCACAAAATTCATTTCAATTAGTTACTGACCACTAAATGTAGTCATATCTACTAAAGTTCAATAAATCTAAATATTTTAAATGCCCTAACGAACTCCTTCATATTCCAAAACTAAAAAATAGATTATAGATTAGTTTAAACCATGGCTCAAATAATCAAATCAATCTTCTTGTAAAAATGAAAGGAATCAATAACAATCTCCACAATCGATGTCTATTTAGTAGAATAGATGTTGATTTATTCCAAGACTTATCTTGAGTAAGGGACTATGATTTTCTTCCTAAATAATGAAGGAATTAATCTGGGATGACTAGTAGATGATTGTGCACCCCTATTTGAAAGATACATTACCATGTTGGCCCTTCAACATCCATCAAAAAGTTATAAATCAACATATCAACCTCATGATTATCACAGAGTTGGATCACTATTTAGGTTATTACATTTCATTGTTTAAAGTAGTTTTATCTTTCTACATTCTATTTTATGCTTTTGTTAAGCATCCTTATCATCCCTATACCATCCTAGACTATCCTAAATCTCACTAAACCAAATTTTAGCCTCATGTTTTCAAAGTATCATCTTTTTTATTATAATCAACATTGATTCATATAATCAACACTGATCATGTAGGATTGACATCATTCCATATCTAATCTTCTCTACCTTAAATCTAAGATCTATTTTTTATCACATCTAAATTAATCATGATTCTCTATCCCTTGAATTATGAATTTTATTTGTATATGACATTGTCTAGGGTCTCACATGAATTTACTACCATTCACGATTTACCAATTATTCCTCATCCTTTATTCATCTATTAGAGTGATATTGATTTTGAGTTAGGTCTATATGCCATTATAATTTTGCTTACTATAGAAGTAATTTATAACTAGTTATAAATAATACAAGAAGATGAAGATTATGTTGAAGCCTATTAGCATGATCACTTCACTAATATTAATGAAATGGATGTAGATATATTCAAAATACTTCAATTTCATATGTATACCATTGTATTCATCTTATAATTTATTTTACAATTTAATCTGCTTAATTATTTCATAAAGTGGGATGACATTCTTTTTAGGAAGTTCATTACTTGTTGGGATTGGTCTAGCACCATGCATCCCACTAACATATCCTATTAATCAAATATTTTCCATGTTTTCTCATGTATGCAGGTAGTCCTTCCTATCCTAAAAGGAGCTCTCACATTCATTTGATCAATGGTGTGTAACCTTCAAAATCATAAGTACTCTTTAAAACCATGCATTTTAATTTGAGTTTTTATTAGTCTAAATTTATAAAATAATGAATTGAAAAATGCTTAAACAATTTGTTGTCATATAATATCACCTTACTCCATAACCATAATTAATTGATCCTACTATGGTGGTAATGTCATGATTTTTACCTATTCTTTTCCTAGTTTTGATTATATGTCACCATTAATATTTTCTCATCTAAATTCTCATATTCCATCAATCTCTATTTTAATGAATCCTTTCATTGAGATAGTACTTTATTGATAACCAAAAACTTATTATAATGACCTTTATAGATATTATGTCTTGAAGTCCATATAATAATTTGAAAGGATGGTATTTAGTAAGTTCTTTTTAGGTTGTGGTAATCCATAATGCCACAGGGATCTTGTCATCCCAATCAACAATCTATGTGTTACTAATTTTAATCTATACCCTCTTTAATACCTTTTTGAAAGCATAAAATATCTTAAAAATTAGCCAATTATATTAAAAAAATCCCCCTTAATCTCTTATAATGCTAATGGGGAAACCATATTTAGTAATCATATTCTCATACAAGAATTTGATTACAATTCTATTGGTACAATAATTTTTGGTTTTTTTTCCCCATATAATTAATTATTTTATTCTAGTGGTTATAAATATTACATTACTATATTTAAAATAGGATTTACTGGTCCTACAAAGTCAATAAACCATTTTTTAAATGATGTTAATGCTAGTATGTTATTAAATTAATTCCATATCTTACATTGGGATTCCTAAACCTTTGGTATATATCACATGCTTTTGCATACTTATATATATCTTGGAATAATGTAGGCTACCATAGTACTACTAAAATTATTTTATTTATGGTTACATTCATTGAATTGTGACCACTATTTATTCCATCATGATATCTTATTATTGAATCTCTTTCATGTTTGAAGAATACCCTTCATAAAACATCTTCTCTTACTTTATAATATATACATTCATTTATTCATTAATGTGAGAGGACAAACTATTATTTATTGTGTCAGGGGATCTATAACTCTACCAATTAGAGCATAATTGATTACTTCTTATATGCAATTAAACACGAAATTATACCAGAATGATAAAGTAGCTAGAAACTTGAGACAACAAAGAATTTGAGAGACAATACACACTCTTGTATTAAATATTACTAGAATAAAATACAATAAGGAAGATGCCACTTCTTCCTCCACCTCAAAGGCTTGCCACACCTCAAGACCTTCTTCCCTCTCTCTCTTGCTCAACACAACAACTCTAAAGCCTAAGTTGCTATTCCTCCTTGAATGCTTCAGCTGATCTCCTTGACCTTACACCTATAGATCTCCTTGACCTTGCTTGCTTCAATGCTTTTACTTGCCTTAGAATAGTTACAATACATGCCTTATGGGTCTATAAATAAGATCCCATGCTTACAAAAATAGAACTCTAACTACTAAAATTAGACACACAGCTCGCGACTTAAATTAGCCCTTTAGCATGCAAACACTCGATTCAACTAACTAACTATTCGTGCAATGAACAGTTCTGGACCGCACAGGCAACCGATGTCGGTCCCTGCTAGTCTGGTGCTGCCGACATTGGCCAACTTCCTGCATCACCGGTCTCCTTCTCCACTGCATCTGACTGACGTTGGTCATACTACCGACGCTGGTGGCTCTGGTTCTTTAGCATCCTTCCTTGTGTCTACAAATAGTTGAAGCTTTTAGCTCCACACCTTAACAATCTCCCACTTGGAGATAAATAGATACAACTTGTACCTATACCTGTACACCATCTATTTTGTTCCTTAGGCTCTATATCCCTCTTCAATGTCACTATTGAAGACCAACCACCACGTAAACCTATGATGCAATACCTGTATCTTATGCCACAAGAATTTTGCTGCTCCCAAATTCTCCATGACATACTTCTGAACCAACTCTACCCTTAGCTCAGAAAACTCCCTGTATATGAAACCCTACAACAAGTAACACAATACAGTAACAGGATAATGTAGCTAATATTATCCAATCTGGTAAAGATAAAATACAATGGTCAAACCTCCATTGTTCTGCAGCATATTCAAGACCATATACCATAGCCTTTTGTCTCATGTGTCCATCCACTCTCTTCTCTAAAATGGGAATCCATCCCTCTATCCAGTACTTCCTTCCAGCTGACAACACTACCAACAAATACCTGTTTGGTTCTCCAAGGACTCACACTCCTCATCCATGCCAAGCTCCCACTGTTTCTAGATTCTACCTGCATTGCTTCTTCCATCTTCCTAGTTCATGACTATCAGTAAGCAATATAAAGAAGGTGAACAATGAATATGAGGTTCACATACCTTTCCTGACCTCCACATGGGTGTTTGAGACTTAGTAGATTCACCCACTATCCATTCCAGTGACCGATCTAGGCCATCTCCCAGTCTGCTCCCGATCGATGTCAGTTCCCTACACTGATCCTCACTACCAACATCATTTCCCTGGCTGACACCGGTGTCCCTCCTACCGATGTCGGTCCTTATGACCAACATCAAACTTATCCTGTCTGACCTACCGACCCTACTGGTCTGCACATGACTGATGTCGGTATCTGGATGACTGACGTCGGTGCCAAGCTACCGACATCAGTGTCTGTGTGTTCCTATGAGTGATGAAATTTTCATCCACAAGCTCTTCTTGGATCAAACCTCAGTCCATGCTACCCTGCTCAGATTTAATCAGCCCCTGTGACTGGTCTCTATCCTTCATCTCGTCCATAAACACCAAGGCTTCTTTGTTCCTATCAAAAGCATCAAATTTCCTCTTTCTACAATGAACTGTATCTGTGCTTTCCAAATTTGAACACATACCTTTTGAATCAAGAACTTCCATTCCCTTCTTATTCATGTGACCAAGCCTATTAGGCCACATCTTTGAATCTACACTAGAAGTAGAATCAGTAATACAAGTAGGTAGATAAAGAGTACCTACTTTCTTACCTCTTGCTAGAACAAGTGCTCCCTTGGTAACCTTCCAAGAATCTGCTATGAGGGTTATTGTGCATCCCTCATCTCCCAACCTTCCTATAGAAATCAGACTCTGCTTCAGAATTGGAACATGCATGACTTCTTTCAACACCCACGTGTTGTCAATCTGCAATCTCAGCTACACTTTTCCTTTGCCAATTATCTGACAAGGCATACCATCCCCTAAATAAAGAACTCTAAAGTCTCCTTGTTCATACTCATAGAACAAATCTCTGTTTGGGGATGCATGAAAAGATGAACCAGAATCTAAAATCCATGATCCTACCTGACTATCTGAAGAAAGTATGAGAGCATCCTGCATCACAATATTTGCATCCTTTGCTTCTTCCATACCTGCATGCTGATTCTCTTTATCTCTCAACCAACACTCCTTTGTATGTCCTTTCTTTCCACAAAACTAGCAGGTAATACCTTTGGACTCGAATCTCCTTCTCGACCTTGATTTCCCTTGCTCAACCTTCTCCCTTTGCCTTTCCCTACTTTCTACACTTAGAGCATTCCCTGATGATTCACCTGTGCTTCTCTTGTGTATTTCTTCATTCAAGATCACACTCACAACATCATCAACTTTTAAGATTTTAGAAGCAGATGCAGAATTACTTACTGCCATAACCATACCATCCCAACTTTTAGGCAAAGAACATAAAATCAAGAGAGCCTTTACCTCATCATCAAAAACAATATTGACTGAAGCTAATTGGTTTACCAAACCATGGAAATCACTGAGATGAGTATGTACCGATCCACCTTCTTGCATTTGCAAAGTAAATAGATGCTTCATAAGATATACCTTATTAGAAGTTGAGGGCTTTTCATATAAATTTCCCAAGGACTTTATCAACTCTTTCTTTGTCTTGCACTGTGATAAGCTAGAAATCACAGACGATGCAAGGCTCAACCTTATGGAACTGAGAGCCTTCTGATCAAGAACATTCCATTCTTCATCCTTCATATCTATGGGCTTGCATGCAACCCCACCCAACGATAAGTACAGATCCTTATGATACAGATAGTCCTCAATCTGCATCCTCCATTGTTGATAATTCTTGCCGTTAAACTTCTCCATTCGTAGCCTACTTTCTTCTACCATTGCTGAACTCCCACTCAATCAAAAAACCCTGTGAATGACCTGTAATCAAAAAACAATACCTTGCTTCCTGCAAACCATAGCTCTGATACCACTTGTCAGGGGATCTGTAGCTCTACCAATTAGAGCACAATTGATTACTTCTTATATGCAATTAAACACAGAATTATACCAGAATGATAAAGTAGCTAGAAACTTGAGACAACAAAGAATTTGAGAGACAATACACACTCTTGTATTAAATATTACTAGAAGAAAATACAATAAGGAAGATGCCACTTCTTCCTCCACCTCAAAGGCTTGCCACACCTCAAGACCTTCTTCCCTCTCTCTCTTTCTCAACACAACAACTCTAAAGCCTGAGTTGCTATTCCTCCTCGAATGCTTCAGCTGATCTCCTTGACCTTACACCTGTAGATCTCCTTGACCTTGCTTGCTTCAATGCTTTTACTTGCCTTAGAATAATTAAAATACATGCCTTATGGGTCTATAAATAAGATCCCATGCTTACAAAAATAGAACTCTAACTACTAAAATTAGACACACAGCCCGCGACTTAAATTATCCCCTTAGCATGCAAACACTCGGTTCAACTAACTAACTATTCATGCAACAAATAGTTCTGGACCACACAGGCGACTGACGCCAGTCCCTGCTAGTCTGGTGCTGCCGACATCGGCCGACTTCCTGCCGTCACCAGTCTCCTTCTCCACTGCATCTAACCGATGTCGGTCATACTGCTGATGCCGATGGCTCTGGTTCTTCAGCATCCTTCCTTGTGTCTACAAATAGTTGAAGCTTTTAGCTCCACACCTTAACATATTGAACAATTATGAAGTGACAGGGTCCTGCATGAAATTTTATATCAAGTGATATTGAAATGAAGGAATCTCAAGATGTTTCTGAAGGAGGTGAAATTTAAAATTATGGAAAAGATGGGATCTATGATTTAACACATCTTATTTATATATTAGTTTTTAAAGAGGAGGGTGGTAAAGTTGGAAATATTTGGTTATGGGAAAATCATGAGATTTGGATGTTAAAGGGGGAGGAAGATTGCTTGTGTATTGAAGAGGTGGGTGAGGGTGAAAAATAGGAAATTCAATAGAGTGGGGTTTGAAAGGAAGAAAGGAGCTAATTTTTTAAGGAGGGGGGAAGTTTTAAAATTATGAATAGAGTGTGAAGAAATATATGATACCAAGATTACCTTATAAATTATATATTTTCTTTTAGAAGATCATATTAAGATGATAATAGGTAATTTTGGTATGGAATGTAAGGAATTATTTGATAATTTAAAGAGGGATAGTTTGAAGATAAATGGCATTGAATATATATACCCTTTAAATTTAGAAGTTGATGATGAAGATAAGATCAATTTGGATAGCTATTATGAGGGATAGTAGTATTTATTTTTTGGATCAACTGATATTAAATTAAATCCTATTTAGTCTTCTAAATATTATCCTTATATAGATGTTTATCTATTTGGTGATGGTTTTAATGATAATTTCTTTAGATTAGAAGAAGTAATTCTATAGATTTATTTTTTTATTCAAAAGATTGTTCTTATTTAGATTTAGATTTGGATCATGTGGGGAGGATTTATAATAAGGATTTGGATTAGGTAAAACATTTTTATTATATTACTTGATCATTATATTAAAATAAAATTCTAACAAGTTATTTATCTCCCCAAAATCCTTTCTCCTTTTTAAAAGAAATCAAATTGCATGATGAAAATGTAGAGGGAATTATATCTAATTTTTATTTTAATACTTTAATATTGAAATTTAAGGTAATTTATGGAAGGGTTTTTATTTTGAGTTATGGATCCTAAAATATTGGAAGAGATATATATATATATATATGAAAATCCTTATCTATCTTCCAAATGGGAGTTTCATGATTTCATTTTTTGAAACTAAGAATAGAGATAAAATCTTAAGAAAAAAGAATTGGAAATTTGAAAATCATAATATTTAAGTTAAATATTGGAAGTAAAAATTCAAGGGTGATTCTTAGGGGGAAATTTAAGAGTATTTCTATGATTTTATGATATTCCAATTGAATATTAGAACTTAAATACTATGAAGTAAATTGAAGATTATTTGAGAATATTTTATGATGTTGATCATTATTTTTTTTCAAAATAAATCCTTGTGATATGTATTTATGAAGGTGGAAGTAAATCATATGATATATTGATATCATCTATTCCTCTCATTTAAAAATGTAAGGTTTTCATCCAAAAGGTTACTTTTGAAATGCCTTATACAAAAAGATGTTATTGTTGTCTTTTTATTAATGATTTGGCTAGAAATAATATGGAATAAAACATTTCAAGGATAATTATAAATATTTAAGATGGATATGGCTTAAAAAGAGTGTTGGGAGTATGTTGAGAAATTATAATTTTCATATTTTTAATTTAGATAAAACTCAATATGATCTTTTTGTTTTAACTGATAGTGAAGGTCTAATGTGAAATAAAATTTTCCTTCAAAATTAAAATATTTTAAAATTTTGGTTGAGGACCATGGGTGAAAATAGTAATATATGGTGAAAGGTAACCCCCACTCCTTCCCCCTCACCCTCCCATATTATTCATTGAATTAGTTTATGATCAAGCCTATACAAAACATGTGTTTTGGCTAAAATAGCCTTCCTCATTCTATGAGGAAAAAATTGGACTTTAATGGATAAAGCATTGGTTTGAGAGATAAGTAATGTATAATATCTTACATTAAATTTTAGATAAGTTATATTTTTTATTTAAAATCTTTAGGAAAATTAGTTTAATTTATAGGTGGATTTAGATGTTGGTGTGTTTAATGGAGAATGGTAAATAAGGTTTTGCATAAAAATGGGGTTAGGCTTCCAAAAGGAGTGGAATTATTTGGAATGGAAAATAGGATTTATAACATTTACCCTTCTTTTTTTTATATATCCTTTCATTATGGAAAATACTTATAGGCTACGGAAGTCTATAGAGTGGGGTTGGACATCCTACGATGCCTAGAAATGATTATTTCCCCCAAAATGGGGTTTTATGTGATTTGAAGAGTTTTAAGTTAATAAATAAAAATTAGTAAGATGGGTTTATATATTATTTTATCAATTTTTGATGATATTTTTGAAAAAAAAATGGTTAGGAAGGTTGCATGCTTTTATTTATTATTTCAATTCCTTAGATAATATGTGGAATTTCTTCTCTTACTTTTTAAGTCATGTTTTTGTCCTTCCATTAATAATCAAAATGAAAAGGTGATTTTTGATATGATAGTTTTAAATGAATGGATTTTTGTTTTAGGATATTATTCTAAATGGAGGTTTAGTTTTTTTTTGGATGACTAATAATACTATGTTTTTTTTTATTTGGGTTTTAGAGAAGGTTATATATAATGTATCTATTTTTATTCTCTAAAATGGGTTGAATCATATACGATTTGAGGGAATAATTTATTTTTTTTACCATCGGGAGTCCTCTCATTTGTGCAGATCTAGAGGATCATGCAACACTAAGGGATAATGCATTTTTTTTCAAAACATTTGAGTAAGGTTGGTTATATTTGGGAAACTCTAAAGGTTTGATGAATCTTTATTAAATGAAGTTTTCATGAAATGGGTTATGGGTGATGTGATGTTTAGAGGGATGGAAATATTTGTTTTCAAGGAAGTAGTTATAAAAGTAATTAGTTTTTACATGAAAAGGGAAAGGTGGTACTTGGTGAAGAGAAGGTGGCACATGGAAAGGAGTAGATCATACTTCTATGTGAGAAATATATAGACACAAGTAATGACATTAAACATTGTTCAGTTACAGATACTTGGCATAAGATTTCTCTCTTATTATATAAATACATTACATTTGAATGCCAAAATTTTAATATATTCACTTACCATTTTAAATAAGTTTCCAATATTTTCCATTAAAAATTTAATGTGAATTATTTCCTATTTAAAATCATAGAGAGAATGGCTTATAAAGTTTATAAAGGAAATTTTATAGCCTAATACAATTCGATGAAAATGGTGGTTTTTAGATTCTTTAAAATTAAAGTTTCCTATAATTTATTGGTTGATTTTTTGTTTTCAAGATTCTTTGGCTATAAAATAAGTACCCTTGTATTGAAAGAATAAAAGGAATATCAATATTCATTCTCAATATAAATGCTCTAAATATTTCTCGGCCCAACATAAATTTAACCTTGAAAGGGTTATATAATATTGGTTAGGATTCATGAGAATAGTACAATTAGAAAATGGTGAGGGTGCCATGTTTTGCTGGGGAATATTATTTCAAAATAAAAACCCATTTGATAGATATAAATGATAATATTTCAAATAATTATAATTTTTAAGAAAGTAAGGCTACAAAAAAATATAAGTTTAACAAAATATGGATATTGATGTTTTAGGCATACAACTATCTAAAGCATTGTAGAAGATTAAAAATTGGGAAATGAAATTAAAGGACATGAAAATATAGTTTTTTGAATTTTCCTAGCCAAACATTTTTTTTAACTAAAGTGGTAGTGTATTCTTTGGATATGTCTCTAGCATAATTTAGCCTCATCTCTTCTATTTCTAAGGTGAATTTAGTTGGGGTATTTTTTGTAGCTATATATCCTTAGTATTTTATCTTTAAGGATGAAAATTTTAATGAATTAGGTAAACTCAGATTAGAAGGATCTCATCTTGTGTGGTGTTCAAGAAATTAACCCAATTAAGCTTATTCAAAAAATGAATTGTTAAAAAATGAGATGGAAATCAACAAATAAGTTATTGAGGAGGAAGTAAAGCTTAATTATTTATTTATATAAGATTTGAGTAATAATATTTATTTGTCCTATGAAAAGGATAATCTTTTATTATCTTGTAAGCCACCTCCCATAGTCTAATATTTGGTTTTAAGAGAAAATTGGTTAAAATTATAGTTGTTTAGGTTAGCATACTTCTAACCTAATGAAGTAAAAACAATTATATGATTTATTATTTTCATCCTCATAATAGGATATTATAATGTGAGGCTTATTTCAAAAATTTATCTCTTCCATTATAACTAAAATGGAATGCTAATCCTTATGTAGGGGATGTAATGTTAATAGCTTTCATTTATTACTTATAGATTGAGATAAGAAGAGGTGATGAATGGTAAGAGTATAAGAGAATAGATTCTTATATTCATTTTTGGATAAGAGTAAAGTATCCTCAACCTTTGGAGGTTCTAAGGGAGTATGTAAATCTAATAAAAAAATGATTAGATATAAATGATAGTTCTCAAAAGTAATATGGATTTGTTTTCTGAAAATGAAAATTTAAGTGTTTGGTGATGAATCTTGTAGGAATTATTATGTTATATGGGTATATATTCCTCAATATCTAAGGATGAAAGGATGTTTTTTCACCATAGTTTTAAAGAGGTGAGAGGGGGAGTTAACCTTTACCTAGCCTCAATGAGGAATAAGGGTTCATCCTAGATATGAATTAGATTTAAATTTACTTTTGTCTTATTTCCCTTCCTAAATTAGAAAGGTAATAATCCCTTGAATATTAAGGAATAATTTTAAAAAATCATTAATTTAGAGAAAAAAACATGGATATTTTTATTCTTAAACTGATATCAGTCAAAACCATGTGAACTTTAGGAATATTTATTAATATTTTATAAAGTATTAATTGTAGAGTTTTTTTTTGATATGGAACCATTTTGGTAAAGGATCATGGAAGGATAATAATATTATATTAGGATTTATTTCAAAGGTAATTTTTTGTATTTCATGGATTTTTCTAGTTACATAGATAAGGATAATGATTCCTTAGTTAAGATGTGGAATTATTTTTTGATATTTTTCTAGTCACATAAGTTCTTTATGTAATAGTTTTAGATGGAAAATATGTATGATAAGTACATGTCCTTTAAATTGTTTTACTTAATAATGTATAAGGTTAGCTTTTGTAGGTGTTTTTTTAAAGATGAAATTGTATGATTTGAAGGGTGGTTTTTAAATTATTTTTATCTAAATTGATTTTAATGTTACTCTCAATGGGACATGATTATGTAATGTTTGTATTAGGATATTAATGGGATTTATAGGATTTAATCCCATATTCTAATTTGGAAGTTATATGAAACACATTTCAATATGTGGTATGGGATTAATATAAGGATGAGGGACTTGAAACCCCTATTTTATTGATAAATAAATAGTGAATGGAAATTATTATATATGAAATAACCTATGTTTAGTCTTCCCATGTCCATTGGTTAATTACTTTATTGTTATAAACTTCATAATAATTTCCATATCTTGGCCTATAGTCTTTATGTATAAAAAAAGTGATTTTTGAAATACATAATTAATTGGACCAATGTGGTCTCTTCTGTTTATCATAGATTAGTAATATGGTCCATTGTCATCCTTTCTACATGGATATATGTTTGGAATACAAATAAAATTATGGTGGTGAAAAAGATAAATATTTCATTAACAAATGAAAAAGAGAAATATTACATCTGTATCCACAAGATAACTACTCACTTTAACTCTTATGGTAATCATTCACCTTGTAAAAGAAGAAAAATTTCACTCCTCTAATGTTATTTCATATTATTTACAATAATTTTACATCCCCCTTAATCTATAGGGGTTATAATGAGACCAAACATGCCTCTTAACTTTTAAAATTTATCTCTTCCAAGTGATTTTTTAAGGATATTTGTGGTTGCTCTACAATAGAAAAATGTAGTAACATCATAGTGACATATTTTAAATAGTTATAAATAACATAAAAAATTGTGTTTATGTTCTTGGTTTGGTCATGAAAATAAGATTATTTTTTTTTAAGTTGTCAACCACAAGTGGTGTTGATTAAACCTCTGTTACCTATAAATTTACAAGAATTTATATGCAATGATTTAGATTAACCTAAAAATTATCCTATCTAATAGATCCAAACTCATAAAAGGTAAATTAAATATATCCCATTCATACTTATTTATATCGTGACATGACCAAATGGATCCACTAAACCTAGATAAAGGAGTACCTATAACATAACATCAATGGAGAGGGTTCCAAAGCCTATAAGAAATTATTATAATGAAGTAAACCTAATTCTGTAATATAATATTAATATAATATATTATTTACATACTAGAAACATAAATAAGAGGAATTATTATACTAAAAAGAGTAAGAAACCATAGTAACCAAATGGGGGCCTGGGTTACCTAAAGTGAGAAATGGAAAGTTTGAAAACCCATATAACCACACTAAGTATAATTATAGAGGATATTAAAACAAGGAGTTATACATCCATTAAATATATTAATTATGAAATATCTACCTATCAAATTAAATGTATAGGTTTATAAATACATACCTTAAATAAACCTGTCGAATCTTAACATGCCCCTTAGCCAATGGTGATTTGAAAGATATTGTTATGGTTGTAAGGATCATAAAGGCTTAATCAAGCTCCAAGATAAAAGGACTCCTACTATATCCAAGACTCCACAATATAATAATTTACTCCCAAGGCAACATCTAAGTAATGTCCTCTCCAAATGTAGACTTAAAAATAATTAGAAGCCATAATAGTTTTGAAATGAATGTTCCTCTCTATTGGATTGAAATGGGACTTATGTTATAATGATAGATGATCATAACCTTCCCAAAATTTTAGCTGACACTATCAACTATCCTTGATGTAGATCAAAATTTACCATTAACCTTAGACTAGGTTAGGGCCAACATATTTTTGAAGTGTATTGACCTGATTTAAAATTTGGTGGGAAGCATAAAATACTACATTGACCTAGGCTAATATAGTTAGAAAATATGGGACTTGGTTTAGTAAGGGGATATTAGGATTAAAATTTATTGGGGGATAAATTATAAAGGAAATTTAGTGGATATAAGAATGATATATAAATAATAATGTCTCTTACAAAGAACCATTGGTATGCCCACCCATTTCCTAGTGCACCTTTTAAGGCATCCACTCAGAGAGATTAAAACTCAATAGCTTGTTAAAATAGAGAAAGATTCAATAAATGATAAAGTTCAAAAATATTGTCTATATAAAAAATCATTCAATGCCATATTATTCCATTATTACATTTGAATTTGTCATATATTCTAATCTTACTAAAGAAATTGCTAGCACTAACTACTTAACTTCCAAGAGATGAGTGTTATTCATAAATTCATTAGGAAACCTAAATTAGACTTCCCATCTTTAAAATCACTTGCATGGTTAGAATTTGAATATCCACCTAGATTTAAGTATGTTTCCCAAGAGTATTTGAGCCCAAAATACTATGTTCCCTTGAGATACTAAAGAAATTTCTTTGTTTCTACCTAGTGAATTTATTTAAGTTATTGGATGAATATAGAAAGAAAACCAACATCAAAATGAATATTTGGTCTAGTTTTCATTACATAGATCATATTTAAAATAAGTTGTCTATACTAAGTTTCATATTCAAAAAATTGAGGATCATCTAATGTTAGATTCAATTTTTGTTCCATTGGCATACTAATTATTTTACGATCGTCTATCCAAATTTTCTCAAAAATTGACCAATGTAATTTTTTTGTGTGATGTTTTCTAAATCACTTCAAAACCCCAAGTAAAAATGAAGGTAATATATATCTATCATTTCAAAACATTTCATCAATTATGTTTTGATTTTTACAGTCTACCTTTCATTATTTCTTATCATGATAAAATCATCCATATATACAATTATAAATACAAATATTTTTTCAATTGTTTTATCAAAAAATGTTACATATTCAAATATAAAAACACTTAACATTCATGATAAAGAGGTGCTTAGTGATATTTGCATACCATGTTCTTGGGGAATTTATTAATCAATATAACAATCTTACCAACCCACACACTTTATGTTATTGACTATCAACTACAAAACATTATGGTTGATTCAATTAAAATATTTCTTTGATATTACCATTTAAAAAAAATACTGTCAATCTAAATAAATTTACATCCATTTTTCTAAGATAATCAACAAATCTAAAATAGTAGTATATTTCTCTATTGGTACAAAGGTCTCATTATAATCTATCCATTATTTTCAAGAAAATCCTTTTGTAGTAAGCCTTTATTTGTGTTTTTCAAGAAAGAAATTTTATTTGTATATAATTTGAAAGACCCAATTAAAACCAATGGATTTATAGGTAATTGTATGATCAATTATCTCTAAGTTATATTATTAACTAAATCATCATATTGATTTTTTTATTATTTTTCTCCATACATCAAGCTCTTCAACTTGTTTGAAAAAAGTAGGTTATAAGTCAAAATTAACATTGAATTCTTCTTATATAATATCATCCAATGTAATATTTTATATAATTTATTAAATCTATTATATGACCTTGTTTGATTTTTAAGTGTTTGTATGTGAACTTCAAGTACCTATTTTTTCAACCCCCTTAGGTCTAAAATGTTTTAGTGTTTATGTGGCCAATTTTGGTATATTTTAAAAAATCATATGAGAAATAGTTGGCACCTCATTTTATTGATTTGAACATCCTTTATTTTGTTAGATATGACCACATTATAATGAAGTTTCATTTTTTTCCATAGGGGGATTTTAGTTTTCAAGTATATAGCTCAATAGTGATTCAATTGTTTCCCAGTTAAATACCCCTAATTCACTATTTTAAACCTCCATATCAATTTATTTCAAAACATAACAATTTTATTTTTTTCAAAATTAAATTCAATTCTTGACTTGTGATTGTTATTTTCTTTGTTGTTTCACAAAATAAAAATCTCTTATGTCATATAGTATAATTTATTCAATTTCTCTTTTGGAATCAATGCATAGAAATGGGATTTAAAAACCTAAAGATGCCACATTGAAAAAAGATTACAACACCAGATTTCATATGGAGTATTATTTGGGATGGTTTTTCATGGTGATTTTTTATGGAGTTACACTATTGTTTAAGCTACTTGTACCAAAAAATGTAGATTTACCCCTTTGAAATATAACATTGTTTAAACCATGTTCATCATGGTTTTGTTTAGCTACTTAACTACTCAATTTTTGAGTGAAAAGGAAGATGATGATTGATCCCATTTTTATTGAGATAGGATTCAAAAAACTTTGATGTGAATTCACCAACATTGTTAGTATTGAGTGTCCTAGTGTGAAATTATACATCATTTTAAATGATTATTTGAAATCTTTGAAATTTCCCAAAGGCTTCGAATTTTTCCTTCAAAAATTAGATCCAAGTCATTATATCGTATTGATAAATGAAGAGCATGAAGTAATTATGACCAAAATTGGAAATAATTAAAAAATAACACAAACCATATTAAACCAAAAAAAATTCTTGAAGCTTTCCATTCTGACCTTTGAAATGGATTTGTTTCATGTTTAGCCAATATGCAAGCTTCACACTTTTTAATATTTTTTAGTGTTGGAAAACCTATATCACCATTTTTTTAATTATGTGAATGTTTTCTTAGTGAGTATTTAGAAATATTTCATCCTAGATAATAAAATTTTGGAATTCCTTATTCAATGAGAATAAAAAAAATTTGGAAGTTGATGGTCACCCTTAAGGTTTACCAATTTTCCTTCTCCAAAGATAATTGCAACAATTAGACTATCATAGTTATTGTGATATTCACCTATACATCATCCAATGAAATGGAGTGGCTTGATTTTGAATGATAAATACAAAAAAATATTTTATTCTTGATTGAGGAAGGTATAAGATATTTTGGATAATGAAATATAGAAGATCTAGTCACTTGTGTCAAAGTAAACCTTTGTATTATGGTTACAGACTCGTATTATCTTCCAAATATACTATATCATAAACTTATTCATGAAATTATTTAAATAATTCTCTTCATAAATTTAAATTTTGTGTGGCACCAATATTTAAGACCCAAGCATTATCCCAGGTTGAACTCACTAAGGCATTAGTTACATTGTCTAAGATAGAAGGCACACATTCACTTGAAAATTGAGTTGAGTATGATTTTAATCTTTTCTTATTTTATTTTACTATTTATATTTTTTAGAGGATTTAATATTATACCATAATATTAAGATTTCATGGCTCTGATGACTCTCTTTTCTTTCACAACATTTGTAAAATTAGTGTTTTCTATCATTTTGATTCTCTTGATGTTGACCATATTTTTTCTAGATTTTCCACCTCACCCTTTATTTTCCCCTTGCCTTCAGAATTTATAGTATTCTTTTAGTTATTTATATTTTTATTATCATACAAAAGGCTTTATACTATGGACTCAATTTTTTTTCCAAATGATTTTTCTCTTTTGGTCATTTTCTCAACTACTTGATCAAAAGTGAGAGTCTTCAATAAATTTATTGATTTTAAAGGATCCAAGTAGGTATAATATGTAATAACAAGAAATGTTATGAAGGAAAATATGTATACATCAATTTTTACACTATAAACATCAACATCATGTTTTATATCTCAAATTTTTGAAGCCAAACTCATGACATCATTATTATTCAACTAAAATTTTAAAATCCTCAAATATAATTATATGAACTCTAATTATGAGTGAGAATAATATAATTCATGAAATTTACATAGTGATTCCTAAATAGTGTTAAACCCTTGTATATGGAAAAAATCACCATTAATTGAAGCCCTCATCAAAGCCAATGCATTCAAATTATATTGCTTAGAGAATTATATTTATTTTGATTCATTTGGTTTAGTTGGTTATGAATCCCCATCACAATTGTTCAACCACATTTCAATGAAGATGAGACTATTCTCTACCTATCTTGACCATTCTAATGAGGTGTATTTCTTGGTTAGTGTTGTGCTAATAATCATTTTAATTAAGGGTATTTTTTTATGGATATGGATTGGTTCCTTATAGCTCCAAAAAAAATTCATTTTATATATAAAAACATAGTGACATACCAAACTTATTGACATGCTTTCCCTTATTATATACCTAGTGATACATTTAAAAATGGTGTTATTTCTATATACCTAGTGGTACATGAATTAGATGTTAAAGAACATGAGAGAAAAATGATATGAGGTAATTAGATAATAGGTGAAAATGATTTATTCTATTTATATAACTCACTTAGAGATAAATCATTTTATGTGTACATAGCTTCCCTATGTACTTCGATTGTCTTTCTTACATGATTTATGTCTAGTGATATATACAAAAGGGTAATAAAGGAAAAATAGAAAAATGATAATTTATCCTTATTTATCCCTATAAATTTATAGGTAAAATGCATCAAATTTTGTTGTTACAACTATATTATGAAATAGATGTGGTAGTTATATTGTGAAAAAATTACTCATAAACATAAACCATGGGCATATATAATACCAAATGCTATAATTTTTTGCAATATGTTTTATTTTTATAAAAACATTTTATTTTAAAAAGAGAATATTTTTAATTTTAAATATGGTTTTAAAAAAATAACTTATTTATTGGTTAATAATAAAAAATTTAAAAAATCACTAGTTTGAAAATCACCCAAAAAGTATATGATTTTGTTATATATATATATATATATATATATATATATATATATATATATATATCATATAATTTTTCGGTGATTTTAAAACTAGTGATTTTTTTAATTTATTATTATTAACCAATAAATAAAACTTCAAAATAAAACCTATTTTTGAATGGAGATATGGTAGCAAAGGAGGAGGGTTGAGTTTTGTATTGCAAACCAAAACCTTATGATTGGATTCCATGTTTCATAAGGGTGCATGATAGTTGAAGGAAGGTGGAATGTATGTCACACTCTAACTATTATAAAATGATTCAATGGAAATTTTAATGATATATTTTATACCAAACATAACCTTAATTGATGTCATGTAAGTCTATTGAATATTAAAATAATATTACAAGTTTAATGATTTGTGTAGGCCACTAAAATTATTATTATGGGAAATTCCACATTGTATCAGTGTCAGAATGAACTACAAACCATTATTATTATAATCCTTTCAATGACATAGAATTAAATAAGAAGACTAAAATTCCATAATAACAGATAAGAAGATAAAAAATAGTCTAATATTTTAATATAATAATAACATAATATTCTCATGGAATGTATTAATTATAGGTAATAAAATCATCTCAAATTCCACACTAGATCAAGCTATTACTCAGTAAAAACTCTAAGCATATAAAAAAATGAAAAAATATTATTTTTTAATATCAATGTAAGGATAGGTATTTGGACTAAAAATGAAATAAGTTCAAACCAAACTTTTATTGTATCTATAAATAAAGAAAATAAATGTTACATTTATAGCCATAAGATGGTTTATCACTTCATATCTTATGGTGACTATTCACCTTATATAAAAATATAAAATCTACTCATATGAAATTATTATATATTGTGTACAATACTATTACATTGGTATAAGATCAAAAGTTATATTTTAAAATCATCCTTATTTATTTTTAGTCGTACATCCTACTTATAATTTTTGCATATTAAAATATAGATCTAAGGTGGAATTTGAGTTAATTTTGTCACCTGAAGCTAAGATATTCCATGATAATTTTTTTTATAATAATATTAAATAAAAAATTAATAATGAAAAATATGCCATAAAAATAGTTCAACACTTCAACATTTTTATAACATAGTATACTCATTTAATATATTAATTAAAGGTGAAAAATCAACTCAAATGCCACCTTAGATAAAGATTTTAATGAGAAAAAATTATGAGTAGGTTGTATGAATATAAATAAGGAATGAGGGTTAAAGAATAAAAACAAAATCATATGTTCTAATACTAATTTCAAGATAGGTATTGGGACTGAAAGTAAAATGATATTATTACAAATAAAACTTGCATTGAATTGACAAATGAAGAAGATAAATATCACATTTATAGCCATAAGATGGTATTATTAGTCCAAATACCTATATTTACCATAATTTTGAAAATAAATTCTTGAAACATCATCATCCATATACATATCCTCCCATATATCAATAGTCTATTTATAAGATATTTCAAAGGCTCATGATCTATGCAAAACACAAAGGGGGTAGTTAAGAGGTAATGCCTAAATTTTTAAAATGTAAATAATATCACCAAGGCCTCCATATTAGTACTTGATTTTTTTAATTTATACTCTTACAAGCTACCTACTTGTGAAGGAAATTGGATGATCCATTGTTATAATATTTCCCCTCTCACTATGCTTGAAACATCCACATGTACAAAAATAAAAGTTCTTGGAAATACTAGGATTGGTGCATTGTCTCTATTATTATTCAAAATTTCAAATTATTATTTGAATTGTAGTGTCTATTTTATTGGCCAAATAATTTTCTTCCTCAATAAGTATTCTTTAGATGCACTTGTTTCTAGATAATTTTGTATGAATCTATGATGGTGACCTAGGCATCCAAAGAGTGTCCTAAAATCCTAATGAACTCTCAAAAGTGTTAAATTAATGATTATTTTAGTATTTGGTTGATCTACCATCAAGACTTATTTTTAAATAAGGTATCCCATGAATCATCCAAAAGGTGTTGTAAAGACACACACATTCAAATATAGTGATATGTTCATAAATTTGCATCTTTCATACATCAATTTCAATAGTTGAACATGATATTTCAATAATCGATACGTTTTCTAGATTTCTAAATTTAATTCTAACAAATAATGAATAAACACCTATAAAACATTTACCATTATTCAGTTAAACAATGTTGGTTTATTTTTCAATACAAATAGCATAATCATATACATGAATGAACAAAATTATATTTTAAAAGTGGTTTTGGGTCTATATTCTATAGATATCATGACATGTTGGTATCTTAAGAAACAATCCCTAAATTAATATATCTCTTCTAGTCACATTTTCCATGACTTCTTCAGTAAATGTTGTAGGGAGAAGATCATGCAAACATGCCTTATTTATTTCCCTATAATAAATTTAGAACCTTATCTCATATTTTATTATTAGATATTACCATGGGAATTATCCATTCTAAATCTTCAATTGGTGTTAGTATACTATTGGCCAACATCATTTCTACCATTATGATCACTTTCAATTTTATAATAGGATTTAAGTGTTACAACCTATTTTTGAGTGGTTTTACCTCTTCCCTAAATTATATCATCATTTGATTCACATAATAGTTTTGTAAACATCCTATGGAATGGTTATTCATATTCCTGTAATAATTATATCATTTTATTTATTTCATTTTCATCATAATAATACCCTATCCTTTTCATTTTTGGGTTTCCTTATATAGCTATATTTTTTTATTTAATATTGAGTGATTAATAAAAATATTATGTTTTATTCTCATCCATCTCAATGAGATCTCATTCCTTTTCTTCAATCCCTACCTTTATATTATTTAATCTATCTTCTTAATCTTTAATGGATTTTTTAGTCATGTTTATGTAGTGTAATGTTTAATATATTATTATTAAGTTTCAAACATTTTTTTTCTTACACAACACACCCCATTTTAAAAATTAAAATAGGGACCCTCTTTTTGATCTAGAGTCAGGTCTTATGCCTTAAAGGAGATTGGTAGTTTTGTTTATTTGAATTACCCTATTAGGATTATAATTTTACTAGATGTGAATATTTAAAATATTAATGTGATTCATTATTTTATCTAATCCTATATAATAATAAATTTTCATCATAATAACCTGGTATAGAAATCACATCTAGTATAATATTAAGTTAAAATCTAAATTTACATGGTTCTATTAATTTTTGGTCTATCTTCATGTTAGAGGTAAAATCACTGAGGGAGTGGGAGAATAAATGAGCCTAGAAAATACAAATTCAATTTCAATCCTTTCAATTTCTTAATCAATTACCATAATCATTTATGAAGCATACACAAAATTCATAGCAATGAGCAAGAGATACAATGCAAGATCAATCACATAACACATGGCATACATGGGAAACCCTCTTGGGGGAAATAACCCACTAAAACATAAAAATAGACTAATTTCATATAATAAAAAGTTCAAATTTATACCAATGTCAATTGATCAAGGAACTAAAATCCTTATTTAGTGATACTACAATCCCACAAGGTGCTTCAGCACCTTTTTAGATGAGATGCAATAACAATCAAAACTTTTGTAAGTTTCACCTTGTAAAGAGGTTGTAACCACCTTAGATGATGAGTTTCCATAAAAATACCTATGAACACATTCAACTTTGAACTGATGTCTACAACACCTTATGATGGACCTCTACTTATCACTCTTCACATTCACTTATACTTAAATAACAAGAGCACTATTTTGATAACAGAATTATGACCAAAAAGTCATACAAATAGTCCTAAAATTAAACTAATCATCAAATCATCCATAGGGTACTCTACCTCTCCTTCACTCCATAATCCACACATAAAATCCTCTCTCAAACTTTACCAAGTCTCTCTCTCACAAGTCTAGAAACCAACACATTTGGTTCTACTATTTATATAGCAATCATGATAATCATTACCTTGGTCAGCCATTAGGCATGCCTTAAACCTTAAGGAATATCACACAAATACATGGCTAAATACAATATTCATATATCAGCCATAGAATCTATGGGTTACCCTTAATGAACTACACCTTTTAATTAGGCCCTTATAGTCATTATATGTCTCATGTGAACCCATTCTATCCTTTATCACTTCATAAAATAAAAAAGAACATAATACCTTTAAAAAAAGCATGGATCCATTCCATATTATTTATATGTCCCCTTAAGTTCCAAAAACAATCATAGAACCCTTCTGATTAAGCACAAATTGCTCAAACAACTTACATAGTCATTATGAACAAACACACATTCACTTTGTCAACATTTTTTCATAATACATATGAATGATGAAACCTTTATAATGAATAAAAACCATTCTCATGGAGTCTACAACACTTCAAAATAGTCAATTCATCATGATATATCGAAACAATATCAAAATAACCTTGATTACTCTTCTCAGATCACTTCTACAATAAGTACGAACACAAAGTCAACTTTGAACCTTAGTATCTTTAATTTTACACACTTATAGATATTAAAATTAGGTTCATTATATGTTACTTATAGTTTTATTCATCTTGTATTTTTAAAACATGAGAAAATTCATCTTGGATCAATAGATATGGCCCAAAAACTAGACACTAGTTTTTCCCTTTGTTAAATTCAAATATTCAAATGCCAATGGTCACAGTTAAACTTCAAACACTCTTTTCACATCTTGTGTCCTCACTTCTTAGATAAATTACACACAATTTATATTTTATAAACTTTGATTCATATTCACCAATGATCAAATGTTAAACCTTATTCACTTTGATGTCATCTTATGTACCCTTACAATGTTGACTTAATATGCATCATTGATCTTTATGGATCAACTAGGTCCTTAAATATCAATGCTCATTATTTGATGAATGTATATGAACACCCACTCATCATTATATCCTTCTCCTTTACCTGTCTTTAATCATTAAATAATGTGTACTTATTGTCATATTATTGCTTCTTGACATCTTGGAGAAAACATACTCCATTGATCTCTTTGAGACTTGATCAATCTTTACCTCTTGAAAAATTAACTAATTATAGGGACCCTTTAAATATGTTCTATTGGCCAAATTTTAACCTCCATAACTTCTTATTCTCTTAATCACGTGATCTCAAATTTGGAGCATATTATCTCCTCACATAGGAAATTTTATTCATGTGTCAAACTAATCCTAAAGCCTTCGCATGTGCAAGATATAATGCCATTATAATTCCTTCTCAAAATATTCTATCACAAAGACAACTATTCTTATAAATTTCTTGGAAGGCCAAATTTTCACATACATATCTTTTAATGTGCTTCGGTGCATGATCTAAATTTAGCATAGATAAACTAGGCACAAAATGAATAAACCCATAGGATCGTCTTCTACTAAAATATCCACACATGTGATATATGCCACCATAAAACTAATTAATTATATCTATCTTACCTTATGAAAATTTTCTCAAGTATGGGAAAATATTGTCAAAATGCCTTGGAGCCCAACTTTATACTTGTATAACTTTTTATGCACTTTAGTGATAATCTAAAATTTAACATAAATAAACTAGGCTCAAAATTAAACAAACCCATATGATCACCTTGTCATAAAACATCCACATGTGTGAGATATTCCACCATAAAAATTCCTACTTGACTCTTTATTGCCTCATGCAAATTTGGCCAAGTATGGGAAAACACTATCAAAACACCTAGGATCCCAACTTTACACTTGCATATATCTGGCATGCTTAGGTGCATGACCTAAGATTTAGTGTATAATAACTATACACAATACTTAACAAACCCATGTGACCATTACCTCATGACTCATCCACATGTGTCAATGGTGACATCATTAAACTACCTACTAAAAATTTTTGCCACTGGACCCAAAGTGTCTATATTAAAACTATGGACAACTAGATGAATTCTATCTATGCATAAAAGCACTCAAAGTATATAAAACATCTTAGGGACCTCTTTCACATGCTAAATAATCCATACTCATCCCTAAATAATTCTATCTATGAAAAAATAGAAGATCAACCAAGAATATTAGGACAAACACTTTACACACTTTGTCATTGTTACTTAAACTATCAAGGCACTTCATCCACTCACTAGGACACCTCTATGACATCACATTGACATCATTGAAAAATATAAAATAATCTCCTCATTTATCATTTATGCCAGCAACCATCATATATAGTAATATATAGTTCACATTCTCTCTCTTCAAGCACTCCCAAAATAGGAACTTTCTCCCCCTTTGACACAATGATAAAGTGGGCATCAATTGATCCTGAGGACATATAAAGACCATCAATAAGAAAGTACCACCTTAAAAAGATGATACAAACTCCCCCTTACATTGATCCTACCTTTTTTTTCTCTATAAACTTCCTCTTGTTCTATGCCAACACTCTCTTCAACCAAGTACTACAGTCAATGAAGAAAGAACACACAAAACATAGAAATTTGATGGAACACATCAAGAAACATCTGAGAGGGACTACCCCTAAATTTTTTGATAAATTACACCTTATAATCATCCTCAGATATCTACATACCATGAAGAACCACTACATATGCTAGTTATCCTTCTCTCTCAAGCTAAAATAAGGACCACCAACAAAACTTTATGCCATTCACTAAATAGGAAACATGCTCTTAGCCAACTTGAAAACATCCATTCTAACCCTATACTATAGCTCCTTCATAAACCATTAGATCAATATCATTGACTTGTTATTCCCCCTTAACCAAAGACCTTTTATTGATTCATAGAGAAATAAATGACACCCAAGCTTTATCTTAGATACTCAAAAGTAAATTTTGACAATGGTTTAGCCATAATATCTACATGATGCTCTTTTGTAGGCACATGATCCAACTTGACACATTGATTAATCACTTGTTCTCTCAATAAATGATATATAATAGGTATGGGTTTAGTTTTTTAGTGCATAATAGGATTCTTTGAGATACTAATTACACTAGTATTGTCATAATAAATAGGATAATGCCCATTTTGTCTTACCCTGTAATCCTCAAAAGTTAGTTTAATCCACATGGCATGTGTGCAACAAGAGGTAGCTGATATATACTTAGCTTCTATAGTTTATAGAGGCACTAAGTCTTACTTCTTTATTATCCAAGACACCAAACATTCTCCCATGAATAATACCCCACCACTGGTACTCCTCCTATCATCCACACATCTTACTCAATCAACATTAGTATATTATTTCAAAGAGAATTATTTACTCTTATGATTGAATAAACCATAGTCTATGGTTCCTTTAAGATATCTCAACATCCTTTTGACTAATTTCAAGTGAGATTCTCTAGGATCAGCTTGAAACTTTCCAATAAGACCTATTGCTTACATGATGTTAGGCCTAGATGTAGTAGAGTACAAAACAATTCCAATCATGGACCTATACAAAATTTGATCAAATTTTTTTGAGTCATGTAGTTTACTTAACTTGTATCCTATGATAATTGGAGTACCCATTAGCTTACAATCCATCATGTCAAAATTCCTTAGCATATCCTTGATATATTTAGCTTGTGAGATTAATATCCTTCCATCAAGTTGATTAATCTATAATCCTAAGAAGAAAGATAGTTCTCCCAATATTGGCATTCAAACTCAATCTTCATTGTATCTGTAAAGTCTCTACTCATTTTATCATTTTTAGATCCAAAAATTATGTCATCAACATATACAACAACTATCAATTGATGATTACCTTCTATGTTAATGTAAAAATTACTATCATCTACCCCCATTTGAAATCCATGACTCAAAAGATACTTATATAGACTATCATACCAAGCTCTAGGAGCTTATTTAAGACCATATAGATCCTTCTTCAATTTACACATAAAATATTGATTGCTTGACATGAATTATCCTTCAGGGAACAAAATTTAGACTTTTTCTTCTAATTTTCCATTTAAGAATTTATATTTCACATCCATTTGATATACCTTAAAACCTTTGAAACATGCATATGAAAAAAAGAGTCTAATTGCTTCCATCTTTACCATAAGATTAAAAATCTAATCAAAATCTATTATTTTAATCTAAGCATACCCTTTACACATCAATCTAGCCTTGTTCTTTGTGACTTCTCATTTCTCATTCATCTTGTTTTTGAAAACCCATTTGGTACCTATCAAATTTTATCTTTTGGTCTAGGAACCAAGTCCCATGTTTCATTCCTTTCTATTTGATCAAATTATTCATCCATTACATCACTCCAATTCTCATCTTTTCTAGCTTCCATAATTTTTTTGGGTTCAATCATGGATATCAAAGCTAAATATTGTTGATTTTGATTGATCAACATTATCCTTCTAGTCTGTAACCTTCCAGCAACATTTCCAATAATTTGATAGATTGGGTGATCTTTATAAATTCTTCTAGATGGAGATTTATAATCTTATCTTTCTTCCTCCTCTTCATATTCATAATCTATTTGAATGGATAACTCATCATTATTTGCAACATAATTATTAATTGAGTCACTTACACACATTTTTGTTTTTTTGGCTCTACTTGTCTCATCTACCCTTAAATTTGGACTTTCAAAAATCTTATAAAGTCTCTTGTTGAGGTATCTATAGGAAAAAATAATATAAGAGTAACCTAAGATGATGCCCTCAATAGAACTTGAATCAAATTTGTCATAACTATCTTCATCTCTTTTGATGAAGCACCTACTCCTAAACACTCTAAAATGTTTGACATTAGCCACTTTATTATTCCATAACTCATAGGTAGTCTTATTACCATTTACTCTAATTTGACATATGTTTAGGATGTAAACAAAAGTGTTGGCTACATCTTCCCAATATCCATTTGATAATTTTTCATCTTGAAGAATGGTTCTACCCATCTAAACAATATTCATATTCTTCCTTTCAACCACACCATTCTATTGGGTTGTTATATTAGTAAAATATTATCTTCTTATCCCATATTCTTCACAAAAAACATCAAATTTATGAGACCAAAACGTAGCTCCTTTGTCTGATCTCACACACTTGATTTTTGAACCTTAATAATTTTCCACAAGAGCTTTGAATTCCACAATTTTTTTAAAAGATTTTGATTTTTATTTAAGAAAGAATATCCAAGTCATCCTATTAAAATCATCAATGAGAAGCATGAATTATATATTACATTTAATACTTTGAGTTATCATATGTCCATATATATCAATGTGGATCAACTCCAATGGTTATGTAGTGGATAATTCATTAGTTTTGTATCTTCTCTTGGTTTTCTTCCCATGAATACATGCCTTACAAATAGAATGAGGAATCTTATAAATATTAGGCATATGCCTTACCAACCCCTTTGAACTAGTTTTATCATATTATCAAAATTTATATGTTTAAGCCTTCTATTCCAAAGCCAAATTTATTCCAATTAACTTATGAAGCATTCTTCCTTATTGGATTCATGGAATACATACATGTTACATATTTTATGAAAATTTTCAATTAATCTATTAGAATTTACCTTTCTTATTTCACATACATCATCATGAAAAGTTACAAAATTTCATTGCTTACACATTTGGCTCACACTTAAAATATTATGTTTCAAATATTCTACATATAATACATTCTTAGTTCTAGTATGAACATTGTCCAAACTCACCATACCTTTGCTGACTATGTTAGTAGATTTGTTGTCACCATATCTAACTACACTTAGGTTGGTTTTTGTAGAGAGATAAAAAAATTATTATCTCCTGTCATATGATTTGAGAATCCACTATCTATCAACCATCTCTTGTTCTCATCTTCTTGATTATTCAAATCTACTTGAACAAATAAATACTCTTCCTTTGGTGATCTTCTTGGATATTGCTTCTTTTCTTCTTTAGACTTAGTCTCCTTGAACCATTTTATAGTGTCAATGAATTGTATATCCTTTTTATAAAAGGCTCTATTGCATTTCTTGGATATGTGACCTTATTGGTTATAGTTGTAACATATGATATCCCTTTTTATATCTAGAGAGATCACAATCCTTATATCTATGACCAAATTTATTGCAAGAGAATAAATACCCATTGAAGACATTATTCATGTTTGATTCTCTTTTCTCTTGACCATTACCTCTCAATGGATTTTCATTCTTGATATTTTTGGTGGAGCTAAAATCCTTTGTGTCCTTAGATAGGAGCACATATAAGTAAGTCATGACTTAATTTTCACATTGTTCCATCTTTTGATTGAGATCTTTATTCATCATCACCTATAAATTCTAGAATTTTGCCTCTAGATTTTTCACTTGTGACTTCACACATTTAATATTTTATAAATTACAAACTATATTGCCTTGAATACAAGATTTAACTTCTTTGTCAACCATTATACCTTTAAACACCTTCAAGTGGTTAAACTTTGCACAAAGGACCTACTTTGATAACAATTATTAGAGGTACAATCATTGAGGAGGGGGGTGAATCAATGAGCATAAAAAATCTAACTTCAATTTTATTCCTTTCAAGTTTTTAATAAATTACCATAATCATTCATGAAGCATACACAACATTCATATAAATGAACATGAGAGACAATGCAAGATCATTCACATAACACATGACATATGTGGGAAACCCTCTTGGGGGAGAAAACACACTAGAACCTGCAAATGGACTACTATCCTATAATAAAAAGATCAAATTTAGACCATATCCAACTGATCAATGAACTACAATCCCTATTTAGTGAGGATACAATCCCACAAGGTGATTCAACACCTTTCTATTTGAGCTATAACAACAACCAGACTTTTAACAAGTTTCACCTTGCAAAGAGGTTTCAACTACCTTAGATGCTAAGCTTCAAAAATAACACCAATGAATAAATCCATGTTTGAATTGATGTCTACAACACTTGATGATGGACCTTTACTTATCACACTTCACCATTACTTAGACTTAAACAACAAGAGCACTATTCTACCAATAGAATTATGACTAATAGGTCATATAAACAATCCTTAAATTAAACTCCTCATAAAATCATCCAAAAGGCACTCTACCCCTTCTATCCACAATCCCCACACATAAGCCTCTCTTAAACTTTCCTAAGTCTCTCTCTCATAATTCTAGAAACTAACACATCTAGTTCTACTATTTATAAAGAAATAATGATAATCACTACCTTGGTCAACCATTAGGAATGCCTTAACTCTTAAGTCATCTCTCAAATTAAGACACAATTCAATAAAATATTCATAGGTCAGCCATAGAATCTATGGGTCACGCTTAAGGAACTACACCTTTCAATTAGGCCCTTATAGTCCTCATAGGTCTCATGTAAACCCATTCACACATTTATCACTTCATTAGATAAAACAAGAATGCAAAACCTGTACAAAAATCATGGAACCATTTCATATGATTTATAGGTCCCCATTAAGTGCCAAAAATAATCATATAACCCTTTTGATTAAGCACAAATTTCTCAAATAATTTTTTGTGCATATAGTAATTATGAAAAAACACACACTCACATTGTAAACCTTTGTTCATAATACATATGATTGGTAAAACCTTAATAATACACATAGACCATCCTCATGGAGTCTAAAACATTCTCTAGTATCTAATTCATCAAGATATTTCAAAACAAGATTGATTACTCTTCTCAAGTCACTTCTAGAATAAGTAGAAAGACATAGTCAACTTTGAACATTAATATGTTTGATTTTACTCACTTCAATATCTTCAAATTAGGTTCATTATATGTACCATGGATTCCTCTTCATCTTTTTTTATATCATTAGAAAATTTGTCTTGGATCGAAATATATGGAACAAAAACTAGACACTAGTTTTTCCCTTTGTTAAATTCAAATATTCAAATGCCAATGGTTAAGGTTAAATTTTGACCACTTTTCTCACATTTTGTGTCCTCATAGATTAGATCAATTATGCACCATTATTCTTGTTTTAACTTTAATGCATAGGTACCAATACTCAAAAATTAATACTCAATAATTTTGACCTCATCTTATGTACCCTTGCAATGTTGACTTAATATGTACCTCTAATCTCTATAGATCAACCAAGGCTTTAAATATCAATGATCACCATTCAATAAATATATATGAATACCATCTCATCATTATATCCTTATCATTTACCTTTTCTCAATTGTTAAAAAATGTGCACTTCTTTCCATCTCATTACGTCCTAACATCTTGGGGAAAATACACTGCATTGATCTCCTTGAGACTTGCTTGATATTTACCTCTTAAAAAATTGAATAATTATGGGGACCCTTGCAATATATTTGAGTATCTAACTTTAAAACCCAATAAATTCTTATATGTTTACTCACATGATCTCAAATTTGGACCATATGATCTCCTCACATAGGAGAATCCAACCATGTGTTAAAATACTCTTTAAGCCTTCACATGTGCAAGATATAATACCATTAAAATTACTTCTAAAAATATTCTATTATTGAGCCAACTATTCTTAAAAATTTCTTGGAAGGCCAATTTTGCACATGCATATATTTTGATGTGCTTTGATATATGATCTAAAATTTAACATAAATAAACTAGGTACAAAACTAAACAAACCCATATGATCACCTTCTCTTGAAACATTTGCACATGTGAGATATGTCATCATCAAACTAATTATCTATTTTTTTCCTAATGAAAATTTGGCTATGGTAAAATACCATCAAAATACTTGGGAACCTAGCTTTCCACTTGCATAACTTTTGACACAGTTTAAAACATGATCTAAAAATTAGCATAAATAAACTAGGCTTAAAACTAAATAAACCCTAATGATTAACTTTTATTTAAATGTCCACATGTGTGAGATATGTGACCATCAAAATTCCTACTTGGATCTTTCTTGCCTCATGTAAATTTGGCTAAGTATGGGAAAACACTATCAAAATTCCTGAGAGCCTACCTTTACACTTGCATATCTTTTGACATGTTCAGGTTCATGACCTAAGATTTAGTAAATAAGAAATAGGAAAAATACTAAATAAATACATGTGACCATTTCCTCTCGAAACATAAACATTTGGTAATGGTGATGACATCAAACTACCTACTTAGATTTTCTGCCATTAGACCCAAAGTGTCTAATTGAAAACTATGGACAACTAGATAAATTCCACTTATGCACATAAGAACTCAAAGAATATAAAACATATAAGGGACCTCTTTCACATTCTCAATACTCCATAATTATCCTTGAAGAACTCTAACCATGCCAAAATAGAATATTAACCAAGCATACTTCAAGCATACTAGGACAAGCACATTACACACTTTCTCATTATTACTTAGACTATCAAGGCACTTCATCCACTCACTAGGACAACTTTATGACATTACTATGACATAATTTACAACTCTCCAACACTTCATACTTTTGTTTCTAAATATATTTTACAACTTTATTTTTAGACCATTTTGCCTTACATTTATGCAAACTATCTAACCATCTTAGTGTTTTTTTTTTAATTTTTTTCCTAAGTAATTTGATCTATTTTAGCTTCATTTAATTTAAAGTGACTACATTTTCATACATATTTATTTTTTTACTTAGTCTATTTTATAAAAAATGGACTAAATTGGCTTTAGGATCAAGCAAAGGATTAAGTAATCATGTAATTTTTATTCTATACTTAGTCATTTTCGGATTTTACTTTAAACATTTTCATTTAAATTTTTAAAAATACTAAATTTTGAATTTAAATTTTTTTTACTAGGTTTTATATTTCCTATACACACAAAAGTAGTTATTGTTCCATGCGACACCCTTTTGAGGCTCCTAAAAGCCCTAACCCATTTTCAAAATCATTTCAATACTTATCTAATTATTGATAATTTCTCATGGAGCCATGTGTTAAATTTATACCATTTCATAGGACTTAAGCCTTTCAAAGTTCACTTGAAATCCTTTAAATATCCATATTAGTGGGATAATACAAAGTGGAAATATCTCACTGACCCATTACCATGACTGATTTAGTACATAGCAAAATCCTCTAGGTTGGTAGATTAGTGGGATGATACCAAATGGTAAAAAGTCAATGACCCACTACCATGGTCAATTCTATACTCAATAAAATCCTATGGGTAAGTATATTAGTGATACATTTTCATAAGGCATGATCTTAGTAACATGATACCTTAACTAAGCATATACCAAGGAAGATATTTTAGGCAAGTAGATTAGTGAGATACTACCATGTGGCATGATATCAGTGACCTACTTCCTTAGGATGGTCCATTCAACTTTCAAAACCCATCATAGATACCAAGTAAGAAAGATGATACCACATGTAAAAATCCTAATTCATCATAACCAAAGCAATAAATCACACATATTGATCCCTATCCAAGAAATGGAAGAATGTGAGGCAACCATGTGGAAAGATTCTGAAAGTAGAGGACACACTGATAGTGACCTCAGCAAGATAATAACTTAAATTTGATTCCTATTTGTCCTATCAAAAATATCAAAGTAATACATGGTAAGTTAGGTTCTATTTTAAATAATGAAAGAGATACATAAGACAACTCTAAACCAATGAGAAAAAAGTGGCAAATTATGGAAAATGGGAAAATCATAAGGCAATAAGATGGTGGTCATAAATTCATGGCATGGAAATAATCATGAGAAAAACAAGGTATTACATGTTGAATATTATGCACGTCTTTACCATGATAAAAAAAATGAGTGGAAGTAATCACTTGATGATTTTAATCAGTGATTGGCTCACATAGTCTAGGCATGACCTTAGCATTGGTATGGTAATGAACCAATAAGGGACAATGAACATAAAAGACAAATTTCATCCTTTAAAGGGGAATGGTCTCTAAATACAAATATTAGATATGCATTCATATTATTTTAGAGCATGTTCAAGCTATCATGCTTATTAGAATATTAAATTCCATCCTAAAATCATTAATGAGTGTTTATAACTTCCCAAATAGTGGCAAGAATTTGAAATTCTTTAGACTTATGTGTCTATATAAGATCAACTCCTGCATTATAATAAGGGATAATATTCAAGGATTAGATATATTATTCCTATTTTTTTTTCATCATTTTCTTATTTTCTAATTTAGTATATTTTGAGTCAAGACTATTTGAGGCTGAATCTATAACTCACAGGAGTATCTGATGAATTCCCAACTAATCCCTTTTATGGAAATATATTTATCTTGAAGCTTTGTCATTTTATATAATTAGTATTCAAATGTATATGGTGGCCCTATTTTCCTAATTGAAATTATTTCTTCATTCCATAGACTATTTCATTATCCTTAGTTAGATTGGTGTTAGGTCTAGCTCAAATAAGGACTGGTTTATCTAAGGACATGTCTACTCAAGAGGAATTAATTGGGTCCATTATAAAGTAGACTATCTTTTCCTTTCTCCCTTAATTTCTCTATTTTTATTTTATTATCATTTTTTTAGTTTAGTCTTCTTACAAGCTAATCTTAATGTTTTATCTTCATTTCTCACTCTGTTTGTTGTTATTTATGCATTGTATAATCCATGGAATATATATTTTTGTTTGAATTAGTTGTTTATTATGGTTACACACACACACACACACACACACACACACACACACACACACACACACACACACACTCATATACATATATACATATATATATATATATGTATATATACACATATATATGTATATATGTATGTATATGTATATATATATATGTATGTATATATATATGTGTGTGTGTGTGTGTGTATATATATATACACACACACACACACACACATATATATACATATATACATATATATATATATATATATATACATATATATATATATGCATATATACATATATGTATATATGTATATGTATATATGTATATATATATATATGTGTGTGTGTGTATATATACACACACACACACACACACACATATATATATACATATATGTATGTATATATATGTGTGTGTGTGTGTGTGTGTGTGTGTGTGTGTGTGTGTGTGTGTGATGATGATGATTCTTTTAAGGTATACTATTTATGTTTATAATGCATGTGATGAGTTTGAAATACTCTAAATAGGTCCCTTGAAATAGAATGGTCACAACAACTTGACTGTGTTACCTTACATATTGAGACCTAGTAACCAAGACCTTGGAGAGATTCATTTGTATGGGTCTCCTTTCAAGAGAGATAATGATTAACAATCACTACTTATTTTTGGTTGTGTTAAAAACACCATAAAAAAATATTTTATCTATATCTATTGATATGTAACCTGCATCCCTTAGTGTTATAGTCCACTTATGGATTGTATAGCTATCTTTATGGTGGATACATTGTTGACTTCCTTGTGCATATTACCATATTTTTGATCTGGGTATTTGGTTATGTCTTATTCAGTAAATTCATGAATTTGGGAGGAAAAAAATGGACATTTTTAAAATGTAATGTGATTTTAATGTTTTTTCATATGTGGTTTCTAAAATTACATATGTGGTCTTAGATCATAGGCTTGGTGGTTATCAAGCCTAAACCACACATACAATTTTAGTTTTTAAAACCACATACATATTTTTAATTTTTAAAATTTCATATTTATTTTTAGTGTTTCAAAGCACATACATGGTTTTAGTTTTTAAAATCATGTATGTGGTTTTAGTTTTTAAAATCAGGTACTTGGCTTTAATTTTTTTAAGTACAATAATTTAATCTATACATTGCTTACACAATTAACCCTAAACACTAAAACCTTAAACTTTGAAATATAAACCATAAACCAATTAGGTTCATAGGGTTCAATGTCATACACACATGACACACAATAAAAAACAAAAGACCAAAAAAATGGATAAATACCATAATTTAATATTATCTCAACGAGAATCTTACAACTACCAAAAGGCTCATGTATGCATAATCTAATAATTTAGAAGCCCATTATCCTAATTCATTTGGTCCAATGCTCAAAAATCTTTTCACGGCTCATGCTAAATGATAATTATACAAATGACATTGAAATGGATATCAAAATTGACCTTGGCCACTACTAATGTAGTCAGGATCCATGTAGTCACTTTCGTAGGTTATATAGCCATGTTATAATCTCTTAGGTTCCTAGGGCAATGTCACCTATCACTTTCCAGTAAACTTTTTGAAAAGCTCCATGTGGTGATAATTCACTAACCCAATGCCCAACTATTTTACAAGACTATGTGGATCTCTTGGGGCTACTAAATAATAGTATTATTCCATGTAGAATCATCTCATTATCTTATGGGCCCATAGGCTTTACACTCGATATAAATGAATCTAGAATAGTAAAGCAATGGGATTTTTATGTGTGACAACATCATACTCACCTTCTTACCCATGAGATTCATACCTAGTATAGATATATCAAAAATACTATAGAAATAAGATCTTTTCACATAGTATCATCCCACTCACCTTCTTTTCAATAGACTTGGTGCCCAGTATGGACATTTTTTAGATAATAGGTCACCAAGATAATGCCACATGGTAGAATCCCATGAGTTCACTTTCTTGAAGTCTTTACAAACTACACAAACATCTCCATAATAATGGGTTATTGAGATAATACCAAGTGTAAACATCCTAAAATCCCACTTGCTTAGAGGCTTTACAAGCTACATAGACATATCTATGATAATGGGTCACTGGGATGATACCATATGGTAGTACCCTATAAGCCTACTTATTTGGAGGATGTGTACTTAGTACAATCATTTTTGGGACTACAGAGTTATAGGATTGTGCCACATGTCAACATATTTTTATATTAACATTGATTTTAAAAATGAATACGCTAACATCACTTCTAGGTTCATAAGATAGTGACACATGGCTTCTTCCAAACCACTTACTAAAATGTCATGAAGTCAACTAAGGTAAAAGGATGTGAAAAGACCCATATATAAGTCATATAAGGCAAAGTTAAATCAAATTAATTTATTTGGGAAGGCAAATAAAACTAAGGTATAAATTAATATACAACTAATGTTGAATTCTATGACCAGTTCAAAAAGTGACAAAGTGAATAAAAGATGATAAAACTAAAACTTACATAGAATAATTTAGTAATCCAAAATTGAATGCATAATAGAAATGTAAAAAACACATAAGGAAAGAATATAAATTGGATCGGTCTAAAAAACAAGTTTGATTCAAAACTAAAGAATTGATACTAAACCAATACTCTAATTGGTTCATTCAAAAACCTTAGATGGAATAGAGTTCCAGGGTCAAATAGAACAACACCAATAATTTACTCAAAATTCAAAATAATTAACCCTTGAAATGGTAGTCTATAAGGAATGTGTTGAGGCTCAAATTATCTCTCGACACTAAACCAATATTCTCATTGATTTATTTACCTAATAGGTAATTTTTAGGCAAGCTTATCCTTTCAAATATACCCTTTAAGATATTGCTCAATTTATGTGTTGACTAGTCTATTCAATAAAAGATAAAACATTTAATATTAATACAAACACCCAAATAGTTAAAATAGGCTGAGAGCAATCTAAAGTTAAAAGTAAGGGTATAAACACATAGTTAAATAAATGTCTTAAAATCTTCCTCTAAGACTGGTTAGATTCTTGCAAGGATTTCTACCATTAACCCATCTGGTTACCTTATATTATTAAATCTTATCCCAAGAACCATGCTCTATTGAAATTCTCATTTTTATACAAGAGGGACTTGATAGAGGAAAAGTATAGGCATAAATATTACTCAATTGTTTAATTTAGAACCCTTCCATAGGGCATTTCTTTATCAAAATATTCAATACTCAAACTATATAGTCCTATGATGAATTTATCCTTCCTAACAAGTACTTATCTATTTAATTGAGATCCACTCATTATGTATAAGATTATTTGTAATATATATTCAAATATAATATAAGAGTAGACGCAAATATCATTTCTTAGGCTGATTATCTAGAAGTTGACCAAGAAAAGTATATTCATTAATTTATTAAAAGATCCATATAGGCTTAAAAGTTGTTCCCTACTTAACGAATTCATTATAGAGAGATATATAGTCAAGGCCTATTGAGGTTATCAATAACATTATTTCTAAGATTTGTTTAAGATTTTATCTTACTTATATTATTCCTTATCAAATGTTATCCAACTAGATATAGACTAGTTGAGCATAATCAATATTATGAATGGGTTAAAATTACTAGATTCATAAAATAAAAACATCATATATCTTAATCATACAAAGAATAGGTATCCTAAATCACATGCCTTCATATAATACTAATTCTTCATATATATAGTGAATTTATAAGCAACTCCATAAAATCAACTAAAGTTGTAAGAATCAAGTAAACATAAGAATTTCAAATGAATAACTTAAATATGTTTATATATTAAGGCCATCATTTTGGCCAATATAAATCATGAATATCAAATCCTCTAATAGGATTCCATTTTAGACTAAGATCCACTCATAAGAATGTTTATTTATCTAATACCATAAGAAGGTATTAAAATAGATCTTTGTAGTAATGAAAAGGATATTCAACTAGTAAACTACATAATAATAATGTCTCACAACTCACCCCATAATTAGTCATTACCAAATAAAAATAATAATTTTAGCTAAGAATAATTAATCCTTGGATTCTAGCTAGTTATAGAAGGCAGTAAAACATGACTAGGTTGTAGTTGATGATGAGATCCTCATAGCTATAAGTTAAACTTTGGCCAATAGAAGGTGGGCTTACCTCCCTAACTTTTCCATCATAAATTGACTACTCTAGTTAACCCCAAGAAAGACTCCCAACTCTAGGTATGCTCATATCATGGTTCAAGGTAAGTAAAGGCAAACAACTATTAATATGTCTTGGGGTCAAGGAGATAACTATTATATTCAACATACCCCACCCTATATTTTTATCTAAAAAGTGGGGACCCCTTATTTTTTGTGAAATATAAATATCTTATCTAAGTATCTATGTGTTTTTAGGGTTATGATGGTTTTTATTATCTATAAAAACTTGGTGCTTTGGACATTGAATCACATTTGGGTATACTTATTCAATTTGGAAGGACTTGTTCAAACTAACCTATTTGTGAAAAGATGAAAAAAATGGATTTGTATGATAGGAATTTAGATTACTTTATTTTGGAGTAATTATTATTTGGTAAGTTTAGTCTTTATCAATTACAGTCTTTGATGACTTTATTTTGGAAGCTTTCCCTTCGAAAACATTTCAGTGAAAATTTTTGCTTTAGAGACCTCACTTCATAAACTTTTCCACATAAAGATTCTTTTAGGAAAATTTCTCATCAAAAACTTTTGCTTTAGAAAGATTCTATTATAAGGTTTAATTTGGCAATTAATGGTCTTCAAAATCTTTACACCAGTAACTTTATTTTGGAAACTTTCCAATCAATAACTTTTCATTCAGAACTTTTCTCTTCGAAGACTGTTCACTCAAGAACTTTCACGTTAGAAGATTTGTTTCAAAATATTTTTTTTAGAGACTTTTCATTGGAATATTTACCTTTAGAAACTTTTCTTCATAATTTTTTGCTTCAATGACTTCACTTTGAAAACCTTGTTTCAGAGAGATTCATAGTAGAAGCATTATTTTGGTAACTTTCTATGTGAATAATTCTAATCGGATTGGAATCTTATAAAAAAGTACTTAGTCTTTGGTAATTATTATTTTGAAAACTTTGGGATAATATTTCAAAACCAATATCTCTGAAGAATGTTCTAATTTTTGGGTCTTTTGGCCTGAGGGCAAAGTTTGACTTCCCTTGACTAGACCATATAATGACAAATGGAAAAGGATGAAAGGTAACACCAAGCTTCCCAAATGACAAGGTGTCCCACATGTCATGTATACTAGGATAATGTGGTTAAATTCAAATTTAATTAAGGTGACAAGCTTGTAGACATTGGAGATTAATGACACACAAACTAGAAAATGATTTAGAAATATATTAACATTGATCCCATAGTGAAGTTCACATCATTTAATTTTCAAGAGCTTGAGTAGACTTCATCCTTTAGTACTCTCACAATATTTAATTATGACCAGAGTGATTTCTAATCCATGTAACATATCTCAATACATGTCATTTCAAAAATATTTAAGCATACCAGGGTCCACCAAACCACTAGGGCATCATCATCTAGGTCATACAAAGGATACTTAACACCCTCCAAGTTCTGTATCAAGGATTCCACTAAGTATTTAGACATAGTGTTTGATGAAACTATATTTAATTATTGATATCCAAATTACTTCACCTTATGGAAAGCTATGGACAACATGGACTCATTTTCACTAAAATAAGACATTTTAGCTAAGGATAAATTATTAGTAAAGAACTTGCTTCTATTCAAATGATAATCACTACATTACATAGTTTTTAATCTAGAAGTTATACCATGTATAGAATTAATATGAGGCCTCTTATTTGAGGGAATAATAGAAGATGGTAGTTACCTTAATTATGTCAAATAAATCATAGTTATCATGCACATCTCAAGGGATGCATTTAATAGGTATTTGAGTATACCCATCCTAGATGTCATGTCTAATTTGGATACTATATTTACTTTGAAAATGGCCAATAATGCAGAGCAATTACTAGAAACGAGGCTTCTCCCTGAAGAAACATTTACTCTAAACTAACATGTCAATAATCCTATCCCATCACCTAATTTAGAATTGAGATCCATATGAGAATGACACTATTAAATCAATTTTTTGGCCATGCAAGCATCTACTTTCTACATTTGGAGTGGGTTCCCATATTTAACCTACTAATTACCTCGGAATGCACCTACACATTTAGGTAAGTAATCTATGCTAACCTTCAAGATCAAATCTTACATAAAGATAGGAGGCCACTTGGAGGAAATTTTTACACAATATCCTATATTTTAGATGTAATTATGGGGATAATATATAGGCATAATGGATTCTTATGGGATCCCAACACATAGCTTATAAAGACCCATATTTTTTATTATTACTCATTTGTGCATATATACTCATATGTCAAAACATAGATAAGATCATTAAGGATCTCTACCCTTAGGTATGGATGGCCATTCACAATCAACCTTTGGTTAGGATCTCACCCACCATCACTAAACACTTTCCAATAATGTGGGAGACTATTGACTTTACCCTAACTACACTATTATCATGGTTTTTGGCCATAAGGTGGATCTCTTTCAGCTTCCTTAGTTTATTCTAGATAAAGTAGTTTAATAATAAATTGCATACTAGGTATGGAATGGCATTGATGAATAATTGACAAAGAACAAGAAGCATACCTTCCATGGCTCCCAAATCACTATTAGTAGAATGAAATACACTATACAAAGGTAATTCAAAGAATCTAATAATGTAAGGAAAGACTATGCATTACCCAATCTCTCACATAGAGATTGGGACCCTCATGGGAAAGTCCAAATGAATATTCACACCCTTAACATCTCTTACAAACATGAGACAATAGATTATGATTTTCTATTTTTGAATACTAAATATGATGAAAAGGTGAAATAAACAACAATAACTATAGGGTTGAATAAGGACCTATCGAGGGTGATACATGATAAGACCTCTCCCACACTTGGTGAGGCAAATTTAAGGATATATCCTTTTAGAAGATTGATATTTTCCAAATTTTGAAGCAGCAAGCCATCTCAGAAATTATAAGAAGAGTCACAATATCCCCAAGGTCCATTCATAGTTCAATAAAAACCAAAGGAACAAGAGTAATTGGTGGGTGAGGCACCACCTATTAGAGGGAAGGATTAATAAAAACTAAAATAAGTTCATTCCTATGTACAAGAAAAAGAGGAAAAAGTGCTCTAGTTCAAAAATCAACTATTGAAATGATAAAGGTTAAGATTTGGTAGAGTAATTGAATTAAGGAAGAGATGGTGCACAAAGGGAAGAATCTAGGATCATCTACTTAGACTCCTTTGATGAAGAGGAAATAATGTCTTTAACAATCCTAACATATAGTATTATTCCCCTTTTTCTTCCCCAATAGATGATAGTCCCAAAAGCTAGCAGAGAAACAAGGTGATATCAAAGGAAGCCAAAAGGGGATAAACCATAGAGCTTACCCACACAAACATTCAAGGAGGTATAACCTTCACTAAAAGGTAAGCCAACACAAGAGGTGGATGAGGAGGTATTATAGTAGGTAAAGGTTTTAATCCTTCAAGCACTCAAAATACAAGGCACCTCTCATTGGTGAATCATTTGATAAGGGTCTTCTTATATCCCCCTCAGGCTTTTTTCCTTTGATGTCATTACCCATATTTTATATCATCTCTACACTAGTTATTTCTACATTCATTCCTACTCAATCACTCTTTATCATCCTCTTTTTTATACATCCATATACTAATATGCCTAGTACACTTCATCTACTTCACCCTCACTACTATAACTTTTACTCCTTCCATATCCATCCCTTCAACCATAAATTTTTCCATTCTAGCCATTAGCCAATCCATCACTATAATTGTTGCTTCTTCTAATCAATTGGGTTCACCTTTCCCTTCTTCAGCACCACCCTTCACAACCATAGTAGTAACCACCAAAAGGGATTCAAGGAAATATCTAGTCTTTGTTATGTACCCAATGCCACAATTTGGAAACATAGACTGGTCTAAAATAATCTAGTCATTGATGATCAATCTTTCCTCTAAAGCTAAGCCTAAGACTGGAGATCATGTGTGAGTATAAGCTCAAATATTAGATCCTTAAAATATTACTCTTCCAAATTGGGCCAAGGAATTAGAAGATTCAGCCTCTAAGAGGCCCAATCTAAAGATCACTAAACTTCCAATGGTGAGCTCATTATTTGAAGAGGATACAAAATTAGTTCAATGGGTAAGGAAACTAAAGATAGAGGATAGCTCTAGAATAACTTTGATCTTAGAGGAAATGGAAGAGGTTTACTCCCTTTAAAAGAGACAAAATAGGTAGAAGGGTAAGTCCCCATACACTAAGGACCTCATATCCTACATAAATACCCATACTGAGGGCATCCTAGCCACACATGAGGGAACAAAAATGGCTAGATAATATCTTTAAGAGGAGTTGGAAACTCTTAGAGAGAAATAATAGGAAATTTGAGTCACCCATGGTATTGAATCAAATGTGAATAATGTAACACTTAGGCTATATGAAATTTTAGATTCAATTCATTATTTGAGAGTCAATTTGGCTCCCCATGTTAAATCTATAACAGATTGTTCAAGCTTCTCAAAGAGGATGAGAATAAGTTTAATTTATTGGTATTATATAAGCACAATAAGAAATTTAACTAATTAGATGTAATAACCCCTCTAAAGGCATCAAATACATTGATTCTATATTTAATAAGAGCACATGAGGCCTAAGACTAGGTATTATGCTCTGAAGCTCTAGTGAATGAAATGGCTAAATAAGAGAATTAAGTTGAGCAAATTTTGACTAAGATGGAATTGAAAATAATTCAAAATAAGATAGATAAAATGGTGACTTGAGATACATTTGATTAGATGATTCAATAAGTGTCTAATGGATTCAAATAAATTCTATAAGGTCTAAGCTTAGAGGATATCAAAGCCAAACTAAGCACATCCAAGTAAAAGGTATAAAATGTTAAAGTCTTTTGGGTTGGTTTAAGATCCACCAAGATAGAACACACTATATTGATGGAAAACATTGGTAGGATGGATAGGCTACATCTTTTTGGCATGAACCTAATTCATGCATATCACAATAAGGCATATAAGCATTACCAAGAGTTAGATGCTAAGAAGAGGGCAACACAAACACCACCTACTAGTTTTACTCCATAAACTCCACCTACAATACCAGTAACAATATCCAAATCAGTACCACCTCACACTTTAGCTCTGATAATAACTTCAACTCAATCAATGAGTACATCATTAAGTGCAGTTCTAGTTACCACATCATCATGCACAAACACAACTACATTTCCCATAATAGTTTTGAAAAACATTAAACAAGAGTCACTTTAGCTTGAAAGATTTTTTTGTATAATTTTGCATGTAATAGTTATAAAGGAATATTTAAGTCCTAGTTTCATCTAGACTATATTTAATTGAATCATTTCTTTAGCATGCACAAGTTGCATGACTAAAGTATCTATAAGTTATGAGGATGTAATTGAGACTTATGAGATGTTTTTCTTAGATTTAATCAAAGTGTTATAAATATGAAGGATGAGGCAACCCATTTCACAAGTTATTTATATACATGTAGAACCTTATTTTCAAAGTGTCAATGTTTTGGATGAATATACAAGAAGAAATCAATAAATTGATTATCATGAAATTGTGTTTATTCTTTCTTCTTCCTTCTCTATGTTAATTAATTTAAAGTTTCTTTGTCTCTATTGATTCAATAAATTTGATATGTACTAATGATACAAATTAATTTAATTGTTTTATTAATGAATATTAGTCTTAGATTGAAATAAATATTTAGGATTGATAGATTTCATTAATTTAGTAGTTAGGACAAGTTCAATTGATAATCCAAGGTATGAAGAGGTATCTCCTTTGATATAGTCTTCTAGGTGTGAGACAAAACTACCCTAGATAACTACTTGGGCCAAAATATAATTTATTATATAAAGGTGTGAAACAACAACCTACAAAATTGAAACCTCAAGTTGAGACCATTAAGTATCTTATATCTATTATCCCAGACATCTAACCATGTTTGTTTGTGAGTGTGCAAAATATATAAACAACAAACACTAGTTCTTGAGATACTTGTCCACTGAAAAACATCCTTAAAAATTCCTTTTCAAAGACATAAAACCTTTTTTTCTACATTACCCTTCCTTCCTTTTGATTTTTTTTGAGATATGCCCACCATAGGATAGTTTTCCACCCATACAATTTGCCTAGTGATTTATCCCTTTTAATAAAATCCATGTATCTACCCACAAAACTGGTTAAACAACCCATAGGCTCAACCTATTATTCCACCACCTATTTTTTCTGAACACATACCTACAACTCATGCCTCAAAGTAGAACCTCGTTTCACAGAGATACAAAAATGTTAGAGGCTACCTCAATTAAAAGTCTTTGAGGTGTGCATAAAAGCCACATCAATAGAAAAGAAAAAAGATGATTTTAAAAGGAGGCCACACTTGTATGTTTTATTAATAAATAGGGGACCCATTATTATGGAGAAACCAAACATATTAACAAGGTCTAGGGCCTAATATGGGATTTTGGTTTTACCATTATCAAATTATAGGAGGTCTAGATGCATACCTATCAACCTTGAGATACATTAACCATAAACACCTTCCTCTATAAAAAATGTCCCCTATCAATCTTCTAATTTCTCAATCTTGATTAATTAGATCCACCATTACCATCCATGGTGGCCAACATGATATACCAATTAATTTGGAAAAGAATTTTCCCACCTTCTCCCCCTGAAGTGGGAGAACAATAGAATAACATATCAAATATTTCAAGGCCACCTTGAGATTAATGAACTTTATCCATGAGGATGTTGCATTCAATATTTTTTCATTTTATCTACAATATTCTTCTTATGATTGATATCTCAATTTTCAATAAAATTCCATCACCTCATGGAATGAGTGTTAAAATACATTCATTGTATAATTTGGACAAGTAATTAATCCAAGTCTAGTATATTAGAGCTTTATGAGCATGAAAAGGGAGCCTAATCAGTCAATATAATCCTTTAATTAAATATTAAATAATATGTACACTTGATTTAATACCACATATAATCTAGATGAGAATTTAACACTCAAGATAAATAATAATGCCATAGATCCTATTACTATAGTGTTCTTCTGAAGAGATGTTACTACCAATATTCTAACTTTTGCATTCCAAGAAGATATAAACATTGAAAAATATCTCAATCCATAGCTTATCCCTCATAATACATGAGGTCAATCATTCAATAGTGGACTTACATCCTTGAATACAATTCCATACACAAATTAAAATGCCCCCACATTCAGTCAAAACCAGTTGTACACTCTACCTCCCATGATGTAATAGACAATGAATCAGGATTACAATTTTTTAAATAATAAAACACAAAGAAATGGCCACCAAAATAATCAACATCAAGCTCACACCAATGTAATTATTGCTTAGGGTTCTAATACCAACAAAGTAGAATTGGATTTTATATAAATAATGATCTAGAAGCTAAGCAATGATTTCTTGAATATGTAAAAGAGGATGGGTAATACCAATAATCTAAATTATAATAAAAATTCTACCTTTCTAAGATATAATAAGACTTTAAATAGGCTCACTAAAAATTTAGAAAAATAATAGTCTAATAAGCTACCATAAATCAATATCATGGAAACAACTTTGCCAAACTAGTGTAGGGTCCATAACACATCATAACATGGAGAATTAGACTGTAAATATTTCTACACATCCTTTGAAATATTAGAGAGAGAAATGATTATATAAGATAAAATGATTAATCCTCCAAATCTCTCTCATGAACTTGGCCCTTCATGTTTAGCTATGATCTTTGAGACTTTTGATTCCTCCTTCTATAATGAATATGATAATATCCAAGAGGATAATTCTAATAAAGTGTAAGTGTTCAAGCAGTTAAATAGGAATAATTACAATTTCATGAAAAAATAGTCATTTAATACTTCTACTCCTCCCAATAATAATTTTTTACCTCAAAATCCCAATGCTGATAATAATCCTTCTCCCCACAAAGGGAATGATCAACCTTAGCATAGAAAGGAACACAATAAAAGAAGATACAATATTATTGAGGATATAAATAAAATTAAGTCTAATATTACTCTTCATGAACTAGAATAAATCATAGAGCATAAGGTTCTCTTATGGAGTTCCATCATAGGTAAGTCTGTTACATAAAATTCCAAGATAACCTACATTAATATTATATACAAAATAAATCCTGAAGTTCTCCCTTTTTCACTAACCATTTAGGTGTTTGGAAAGAGTATACATAATTTCCTAGTAGATTTCAAATCTTGAATAATGGTAATTCTAAATTTCATTTGTTAGAAGCTTAGTTTAACACCAAATCCATCCAAGAGGTATGTATCATAGCTAGATAAAATAATAGTGCCTATATTGGGAGAGCTTAGCAATGTGAAAATTTAATTTGCCTCAGAACCTAGAGTAAAAATGACTATCAACATCTTGATAGTGGATATTCTTGAAGGGTATGGATTTTTGTTGTACATAGATTGGTCAAAAAAATTAAATATATATCTTTCCATAGAATTTTCACATATATATCTACCTTGGAGAGGCATAACCAACCATATCATGATCAATTGAGAGCCTAGGATGAAACATCATATTATGGAGTACAATACTTCTAATGAAGAAGTAAGTTATAAATCTCCTAATCTTGGATTTTATACATTTTTCATGAAACATAAATCACTATAAGAAATTTAGGGCCCTTATCAATTATGGACCCTCCATTTTGAATGAGCAAGATCTAAGCAAGGATCAGGTGTTAGTGTCGATTTGATCAATCCATAAGGACAAAAAAAAATCACAACATACAAGCTCTAATTCCCATGCACTAATAACAAAGCAAAATACAAATCCTAGATTTTAGGATTATAGTTTTTCCTCAAGAATAATTTCAAAAAATTATTGGTATTTAGATATTTTGAGCTTGTTATTAACTAGGTTAGAAATAAATATCAATGAAAATTGTCATAATTAAATAAATACAAGCACATATCCTAGGATCTAATTGAATCATTTGAAGGTTACAACATAGTATCTATCCCAAGAGAATAAAATGGAGATATCTATTCACTGGATGCTTCAACAATGAATTTAGCACCCTTAAAAGAGTCAAAAATCTATAATTTCTCCATTGAATTAGTACTTTATCCTTAAATACTAGACAAAATCTAAAATTTTCAAGTGTTTGATGATGACCGATAAATTATCCATTTTTTGACAAATTTAGGACAATTTGAATCTCAAATAATTTATGGTGAATAAATAAACCATATGTGCCATTAAGAATTGGATGAATAATGTGTTATCTAACTAAAATATAATCATCTCACATTATGGATGGTCACCTTGGAAATGACCTTTGATATAGATCCTCAATCCCAATCATAAAGGTAGCTCAAGGTTAATAAATTTGAATCTAGCTTAGAAAATGTTGGTGATGAAAGGGATGTACACTTAGTCAATATTGGATTAAAATTCACACCATAACAAAGGAAAAAGGTCAAATAAATGATTATTAGGTATAAAGATGTAATTTTATGAACCTATGATGACTTAAGTATATTAAATCCTAAGGTCATCACCCATATGATTCCACTAAAGCCTGATCATAAATCATTTACGTAAAGGTAGAGGTTATTTAATCCTATATTAGAACCACTAATTTATAAGGAAGTGGAAAATTTGATAAGTGCTAGGATAGTATCTCTTATTAGACATTTCACTTGGGTATCCAATCTAGTTTCGATCAAGAAAAAGAGTCACGAGATCAGACTTTGTGTCAACTTCAGTAATCTGAATAAAGATTTGGAGAAGGATAATTATACTTTGACATTTTTAGATTATTATTTCACATTAATTTTTATTTATTTTCTTAGAATAAAGTTATAAAACTTGAAATAAGAGTGAGGTTAGTATAACCTAGAATTAGTTTGCAGTACATGATCCAAATGGTTGTAGATACTCCTCTTTGGCTTGGGAGGAATGACATGTAGATAAGAAAATGCTATTGAAATTATTTATTATTATATATTATGGTGGACTACCTATAAAACTATATCCAAGAAGCACAATATTGTTTGGAGGCTATCAATCCACACTTTTAAATAATCAAGTTCTAAAAATGAAAGATAAATTACTTGCATGAATAATAGAAGGTACTAAAATCAAATACAAGAAGTGATTTAAAGAGTTGAATTTAACTAATTATAGAAATATATGATTAGAAATTAATTCTATATTTAATCAGGCATGGTTTTAAAAAATAGAGTGATGATTTAAGCTCAGGTAGAAATCCAAATAGTTGGATCTGGTTGGGATTTGATAGGTGAAAATAGTTTCTTATTAAAATTTTCACATAGTGACCATCAATGGTCGGGTGAGAATGTTGGTGGTTAGGGTGACTATTGGTGAATGGGTAACTATTTATGGTTAGTACAAACTATCAATGGTCAGGGTGACCTTTAAGAGGTTGGTTGATGAGGTTAAAAATTATATTTTGGAAGGTGGGATAGAAGGTAAAATAGAGAAACTAGTTACTAAATCTTATCAAAGATAGATACTTAGCTTATTGGTCTAAATAATATAGAGTTAATTTCATTAAAAACTTTTTGGGGTATTTTAGAGAAATCTCATTAAAGTAACAGTGTCTTGGTTGTGACTAATGAACTATGACACTTTGGATCTCTGACTTGGTTGCTAGAAGAATACATGTAAAATAAGTTTTTACATAAGAAGATCTCATAATTATTGATGATCTCTAATAATTATTTCCCTCTTGGTGTTTTATTTCTCTTGAATCCCCATCCCTTTCACCTTCTCCTCCTCTCTTTATATATAAGGAAGGGAGAGATTGAACAATAGGTTCAACAAGAGGTTTAAAAGGGTATATAAATTTAGTTATATCATGCATTAATTCACATGTAGATCAGATAAGATAAATATAAAAAATCAAGCTATAGTTATCTATAGTTAACCCTTAAGGTAGTTAAAAGGATGGCCATCAATGATTAGGCCTAACTGTCGATTGTTAGGGGTTACTGATCAGTGATCAATAATTTAAAGGGTAGAATGGTCAAAGTTTAGTCATTTTACCTTAGGTTTGGTGGTTGAAGTTTGTCCAATGCTCTTGAGGGTGTTTAAGAGTGGTCTAAGGACTAGTTCAATATCTAAATCCATTGTGTGTTATTTTCTAGTATTTACATTTTCCCCCTTTTTATTATTTAGTTTCTATTGGCAAGTTGTAAAACAAAAATATATTATGGGTCAAAGGTTAGATGAACCAAGTATGGGAGGAGGTGTTCCCCCTCAAACTTAGAATCAATGAGGTGGAATATAGTTGGGTGAAGGTTTTATAATTGGATAAATGGATGAAAAAATTGGTGATAAGTTGGGTACTAAAGTTTAAACATGTGCACAAAGTATGACTAAGTGCATTAGCCGAGATCATGTATTGACTAGGTTACCATGGTTAAAGTAATCAAGTAAAAATAAGGTCAATACTAGAAGGATAAGTGAAAAGTAGACCACATGACCACATTTAGGAATTGTGGTTGGATTACACTTGTAAATGCAAGTATCTTAGACAAGGTCAATGTTCTCATAGGTATCCAAGATTGGATGTGATCTCAGGAAGACACAAAATGGGTCAATGTGTAAAAGGTAGGGTAAATTCAAAATGTTTAGTCATGACAATTTAGTTGGTGCAATCAAAAGGACCAAATCAAGGTCATCTCAAAATATGCAAAAGTCAATAAAAATTTACCATGATGAGGTTATGTGGTTGGTGGTCAAGGTGGTGGATATGGTAATCTCTATTGTAAATAGTTGGATTAATTTTGGTGATTAAAGTTTATTTTAAAAGGTGTTGGTAAGAGGCTAAAAATCTAAATCAATCGACCATTAATGATCAAGGTCATATATCAATACTCACCATGACTATTGATGTTTAGACATCAGCCCTAAAAGGGTTATGGTAAAAAGGTTGATGTGGGGTCATTATGTTCATTTGGCCTTTGTACCTTCGATGACTAGCTTGTGACTTGAGTGAGAAAATGATAGGAGTTTGATAGTGTTAGTTGAGTGATTACATGAGGTATTTATTGAGTTAAATGAGTGATCAAGAATGTAAAGGGAATGAGGGAGAGTGAGAGGTTAGGTGGTGGCTCCTAAGGTACTTCCATGATGGTGGTTGAGGAATGAGGTAGGGTTTGTCATTGAATTGACAAGTTAGATTCAAAATATCAAATGAATGTTTTATTGAATTTTTTTATTATTTAGTTGTGGGTGGTTTTTAACCTAGGGCTAGGGTTATTGATAGTGTTTTTGGTTTTAGAGTTAAATATGGTAGTTGAGAGTCAAATTAGCAAGGGTAGGGTAGATAAGGGAGGGTAGAGTGAAGATTAGGAATGTTTTTTTAGCTATTTTTGGTATTTGGTAGGTATTTTTAGGGGGTAGGGTTTGGGTTGATCATTGGTGGTCACTATATAGTGACCGTTGGTGGTCATTACTAGCCATCAATAGTCATTATCAATCATCGATAGTTGATAGGAAATTATAAATAGGTCACTTAGTGGTGACCACTGGTGGTTGGTCCCCAACCATCGATAGTCGATGAAATGTGGATGTGTTTAAAGTAGATGTTTGATAGGAAATAGTTTAATGTCAAAGTTGAGTTTAAGGGGTGAGGTTAATGTTAATGTGTATAGGTCAAAGGGTAATAGTTAAGGTCAAAATAATGTTCTTAAATAAATTTTTAAGGGTGTGGTTAAGGAATAAGTGAATTAGGTATAAGGTAGATTAGGTTTAAATGTGAAGGTTAAATTTTTTAGGATAAACCATAGGTATAGGTCATAGTATGAAAATGTTAGGAGTTGAATAGATTAGAATAGGAGGTAAGTGTAATAGGTAGATTTTATAGGTAAAAATATGTCAATGAACTATGGTTTTTTTTCTATCAAACCCTATAGGCATGGAATTAGATACAGATGAGGGATAGAGTGCATTGGATATTGGATGAGGTTCAATGAGGGATGATTGATGCCAATTGGAAGAATATGAAGGATGTGGGCCTTGGAGGCATGAGATACTACCAACACATACCTCAATATTTGGAAATGTTAATGGTACTCATCTAGGGATGGGATCCTACCACTAACACATTTGTGATTTGAGTAGGCAAGTTGATGATCTTACTTAAGACATCCATAGAATCATACAACTACCCATATGGGGTGAGCCACTCTACCATATTAAAAGTGAGGAGAGAGATGGGTAGGTGGAACTCTTATAAAGAGATTACCATGAGTATGTGAGGTGAAACTTAGGGGGTTTACACTACACACTAATTTACCAGCGGCATAGGGATATGAAGTGGCTATTCACTATGATGATGATAGTAGTCATTTATTATGTTTTACCAAATTTAAGCAATGGGAGGTTTCCATACTTTCTAAGGGTACCAGTTTAGATTTTTTTAGGTCACATAATGTTTACATGGGCTCTTATTCTATTAGTTAATATTTATTGAGATTTTTAGGTATTTTGTGCTTATAGGAAATATAATATCAGTATCAACTTTGTTCTATATTGATGGGATTATGAGTACATCTAGGTACTATGACCTATGGGGCTATCATGGGAGGGTTTTGTGAAAATGTATTTCAAGGTTGGATATATGAGATGGAGAGCTGATTATGCATTCTTATGACTTAGAGGAGGGTCACATGACATAGATTGGTATAGGGACTGATTAGATGATTTGGTTGTGGGAGACATGATTCGGAGACTATATGTCAAATTTATAAGATGATGAAATTATGCAAGACATACTCTATGTCTTTAGAGATACAAAGGGATTTATGAAAAGAAAGATCAAGAGATATATGTCATTCCATTTGATAAGGGATGGAGGTAGTTTTGATTCTTATGAAGATAAATATAGATGATGTAGGCATTACATATGGTTATCCTTCATAGTACCAAGCACACTATGTTAAAAATAAATTAAAAGGTGATTATGGTGGTTGGAAGGACATGGATGTTGATGTAGGTGAGATGATTAGTAGGATAAAATATAGGGGGTTTCCCTAGATATAAAAGTAGTGATCATTTAGAGGGACTAGGCACAAGTGGTTCTAGCCATAGCTCAAGTATCTTTGGTAGTATAATAGGCATCTTTGGCACTAGCATAGGGTTAGGTAGCCATTCATATAAGAGAGATAAATTAGGATAGCTCTTAACTATCCATGGTTATATAGGATAGATATTTTCTTTAGTAGGTAGGAGGAGGAGTACCAATAGTTATGGGACCATCAGGGACTATCATGATGTAGAGGTATGTAGTGATAGTAAAGGAGATATGGTATAATGAGGCCTTAGTCTTCAATCATCTACCAAATGAGCCCTAATTGGGTGAATACAAAACAAGTATGATCAAAGGGGTTGGAATGGTAATACTAGGTTAGTGGGTCAAATCTATAGGTAGACAAATAGGTGTAGGAGGCTAAGGTCTAATAGGTAGTGGTTCCCTAGGGTCTTAGATTTGTTATGAGACATTATATATTTGATGTACCATATGATTTTGATACTATATTTTTAGTCAATATAATGAAATGTATAGTTTTATTGAGAGACATTCACATGATTGTATATATGATCAATATTTTGATTTATATAGATATGATCATAGTTTATAATTTATTGTTTATGGTTATGATGTTCATGCTACTTATTTATGATATGAAGATGATATGGTTATGTTCATGATGGTTTATGTAGACTCACTTAGGTAGGCATGTGATGTTGCAGCTCTTTTAATTTATGTTCATGATGACATTGATATTGATAAACATTGTTTATGTGATTATGATGTTTATCAATGAAATCATTGACTTCATGTATAAGATGATCATGTTTATGATATTTATATGATAATGGTTATGGCTATTGGTTATGCTTGGGTGTAAATTGTTATGATGTGATTATTTTTATGGTTATATATGATTATGATGATAGTGATGATTACGTTCATGATTAAATTATGTTCTTTCTCATCTAGATTTAGACATATGGCAGATAATCATGTGTGAATGACTCATTTATTGTTATGTATGATTACACTATGGTAGATGTTATAAATGGTTAGTTGATGTGATTGATCACTATATGATGTTACAATTAGGTTCATGATAATGGTTTATGGATTTAATGCTACTTGATCATGCTTATTAATGATTATGTTAATGATGATCATTTTATTTATGATGTGGTTATGGTTATGGTTATTTAATTAAAAACCATAGTCAAATCTTAAAAACACATAAAGTAATATTGATAACAAAACTAACTGTGTGAAAGATAGGATAATTGAGAGACCAACATCATAATGAATATATCAACAAGTATGAGAGAATAAAAAGAAGGTCTGATGTTTCTTGTTTGGCAAAGACTAGAATAAACCAAAGTTGTATCATCTTAAGGAAAATAAGCACTTAAAATTCTTTGCATTATCATTCATTAGTTGGTTAAAAAGGTATCTTGATCACATATTATCAAGTGAGCTCAAAATCCCTAATCTATAGAGTGTGATTTAACCTATTTAGGAATATTGGTGCATTATTCATAATTTAGTTAAAGGGTATGAGTAGGAAAATTAATAAATAAATATGTAATAATTAAGCTACTAATTTGTGTAAATTAGATTAAAATTTTTACCTTTCTAAAAATAGTACTATGAGGGAGAAAATAAGACTTAGCTAAAAACTAACTGATATGGCTGAGATAGGGTCTGAGATTCATCGTGCAGGATTGAGACACAATAAAAAACTAGGATATGACCTTTGTTTTATGATTGGATAGGAAAACCAAAATTGGAAAGAAGTGGCACCAGTACTTTAGTCCACGTCTATCATTATTGTCCATGAGATCTAATATTTATAGGTTTTATTTGTTATGGTTGTGTGACCCTATCTATGAAGTTTTGGTAGTTGGAAGTCTATAGAGCTCCTTGTAGATCATATTTTCTCTTCAAACCATATATTCCATTGTAATTTTACCAATTTTAGTAAATATTGGGGGGATTAATGTGTGTATGATTTAATGAACGTGTATCCACACTCCTTGTGTGGCCCCACTACCTACATACCAACACTCCCAAGAGGGATCAAGTCATATGGAGTTCTCTCACTTGATGTGCTTTGTGCAATAGACTATATAAATATGTAAAATACTAAACTAGATGTGCTTAAGGTAGTTAGGGTCTCGTGTAAGGATTTGAATAAGCTTGTAAATGTATTGGTTAGATATATTTAGAGAATATGGAAGATTTATTGAGTAATCTTTCTTGTATTCTTTCTTGCTCAGTGATATTTTCCAACCCTTTCCAAGTGATATTTTAATGGGATTTTATAGGGATCTATTGGTCATGGGTTGAATGTGCTCATGTTAGGCTAACAAGGAGAAGGATGGGGAATTATAACGAACTAACTATTGGGGCTAAAAAGGAACTTAGACAAGAGCACCAAAAGCAGACATGAGTGGCACCAGTGTTGTAGTCCAAGTGTGGTGTTATTGTCTTTAGCTAATGAGACTTGGGAGCTAGATTTGTCATGGAAATAGAAGTATAGCTATGCTAGGATTAGGTTTTGAATGCTATGGATGATTAAAATTTAGTGAAAATATTCCTATGAGGGTCATAAAAGTAAGCATGAGGGACTTATGGGTTGGGTGTCATTAACCACACTCAATTTACTAATTTTCACATTTTATATGATTAAATTTGCCCCCCATTTATTTTAGTGATGCAAGAGAGAAAAATACTAGGATAAAGGAAAAATACAAAGTGTACCTAAACTTACCTATAAGGGTAAATCTCATGAAGCTATGTGATGTTAGGTGTGCATAAAGAGAGAAGTCTATGAAGTGTGAATCTACAAGAGAAAAAAAGAGTAGATCAGTTCTTACTAGATATGTTATATCTAACATAAGAACATACAAAGATGCGTAAGAGTAAGAGGAAGAGAAAGTAATAAATACACCTCATTGGGTATGCAAACCAATACAAAACATGTTGTGATGTTGAGGGATGCTAGATGTGTGTTGAACCAAGAGTAATATCATGAATAGAGTTGAGTGTTCAATTCCCTAAAAGTGGATCAATAATGCAAAGGTTGGCCCTTTGGGTCCATCATCACCCACTAAGTGAAGCTATGTTATCATGCATGTGTTAATCAATGTTTGGACTATGTGTCCAATCCTTCTGAGTAGGTGGCTCAAGAATACAAAGGCTAGCTAGTCCTTTGGCTCCATCCTTACCTAGTGAAGTGAAGTTATGAACTGATACCATTATTAAATGTGTGTCATATGAGATGGATCCTAAGTCCCATTAATTTACTATGATCTAACAATGTTGGCATGGATAACCAAATGTATTCTAGAAACTAGGCCACTTTTGACCACTCTAAAATATGGAGATTAGGTTTGTATGAAAGCCACTCCAAAACTGGTGTACTAGGATTATATGAAAGCCACTCTAAAATTTGGAAGTTATGATTGTATTAAGGACACTCCGAAACTATGCCAGCCATATAAAAATGGAATAAGGCATGCAACTTCTGAGAATGCCTGGGTAATGTTGAACTCAAAAAGAAAAGAAAATAAATGTATCATATATATTGCCCCCAATCATAAGTTTTTAAAACATGGATTCTAATCTAAAAGTTATATCACCTACCATACCTAAAAGTAAAAGTGAGATCCATCATGTTGTGCATGATGCCCCCTATATCTCGATTTTCAAATCAGAAGTGTATTGTAAACTACTAATTTTGAACTAGTCTGAAAGTGCAAAACTATAGTTGAACCTAGTTTTTAACCTATTTTTGAAAAATCTAGTTTCTTTTTGTTGGGATAGGAGCACTAAAAATGGATATTAGTGGCACTAGTGCTATAGTCAAATCTTGGCACTGCTATCCTAGGCCAAATCTTGTAACTATTTTGACATTTTAACTATCTACTTAGTCTGTTCTAACTAGTTTGATGTCTGGTTATTGTTCTAGGTATGCTAAAATCTAGATTTTTGACTTTTAAGATCTCTAATCTCTATGAAAAAACCCTATTTATTACCCCCTCTATCAAGAGTAGGAATTAAGACCCTAAAATTACTTTCCTTAAAAGAAAGAGCCCTATAAATGTGTTATGTTGTAAAGATACATGATATATCAATGATAATCAACAAGATATCTCAAGATATAACATAGTTTGTAATGAGAGATTGTTAGATCAATAGGGGTATGACTAGATAGATATAATAATGTAATATCATGTGTAATGTACTAAACTAGAATTGGAAGTTTGGTTATTTTTTAGTTGTTAGTTGTCATGGATGGATGGAGCATGATGTCCATCATGGCATCCAAAAAAGTAAGGGAATGCATGATGTGGATCATGACATTGAAAACAATAAAAAATTAATCAAGAAACAAGAACACAAGGTAATAAGCAAAAAGCATACAAGAATGGCCAAGGGTCCAAGTAAATAAGGGACATGGGCACATGTCACTTAAAATAGAAATAAAGCATACAAGGCATGTTAAAATGCCACATACACATATAATTGAAATAAGCATGGTTGTTGTGAAAGCCACAATCACATAAAAGATTACAGGTAAAAGACATTAGCAAATGTCCTAAGGCACACACATGAATAGAAATAAAGAACATTGGCAAATGTCCTAAGGCACATATAAGAGACAAAACAACAATTGAGAAATGCAATCAATATATCTATACAAAGCAAGAGAGGAAAGCATGTGAATGATGGAAATATAATCATACCTAACTAATCAAAGAAAGAATGTGAAAGTATGTAATACATGTTCATACAAGACTAGGTATATGCTAGGAAATACACAAGTGCTATATACTAGTGGGTGTCGATAGAATAATCTATGTAAGCTAGTAAATAATGAACATCATCATGATAACAAGAGTGTGTGGTATAGGAATGACATAACTTGGACGGTGTAGTCCTATAGAAGATTCCCTCAATGGGTAGATATATCAGTGTGTGTCTTCAATGTAAAAGTGAGATGCCCCCTCAATGGGTAGTGTGAAGCAATCAAGGATCTGGATGTCACTGCACAAACTCAAAGAAGATGAAGTGAAACATGGTAATGTAGATAAATCAACAAAAAATAACATAGAATAGCAAAATTAAGTCTAGAATAGTAGTAGAAATGTAAAGCATGGATAATGCATATAATCAAAATGTTTTATGAAATGTTTTTAGATCATTTGATTGTTTTTATATTTTGAAATTTTATATTATTTTTAGATTTTTGATATTTTGTATTGTTTTTAGATTTTGAGATTTTTTATTATTTTTGGATTTTGAGTTATGTACAATCAATCATAAGAAACTATGTACAGGTAAAAATAAGGAGAAATAATACTAACTAATGAGTCTCATGGAAGACTCCCTATCATGGTGTCCTATATCAAGGAGAGGAATCATACATGATCATGAAGCATAATGGAAGGATTGAGACTATGGCTATGAAAGCTGTATATACTATAAATACTCTAAAATATCTAAAGTAGAAACCAAGTGTGGGGTCCCCCTATAACTTTAATAATTATATGAAAATTTAAGGCTCTTAGGGATATATCTGGTAGTAGGAGAAGCTCTCTAAATATGTTCTCTATGAGTATATGCATGAGATATTAATGATATTACCTTAGGTGTGAATATTATAGCTAAAAGCTATCTAGAATCTTGAAGCTATGAGGTTGTATGAAATCTCTATGATGGTGATGGATTCCTCAATTGTGTTTGAATCAAAACTGGAGGAGGAACTATAAATGGTGGAGAAACTTGAACTAGAGGCTGAACTGAAACTGGTGATTGTAAAGTAGGAGATGGTTCTAAAGTGGAGAGTGGTAGCTAATATAGAACTCCACCAACTATAAAAACCTAATTATCTTGAATAATTTTCATGAATTTATGAGCTATAGAAGGTATTGCTTGAATTTTTTGAATCCATGGTCGACCAAGTAACATATCAAAAACTCCTACACTGTGAACTATAGTAAATGGAGTTGCCACTTGTGTTGGACCAGATTTTAAAGGAAGTAAAATCTCACCCAATGAACTCTATATGTTCCCACTTAATCTACTAATAACTATGTCCATTATGGTAATATCATGCTTTGAATATCCTAAATGTTGTAATAATGTCATAATACACCTATTCACACTAGATCCATTATCTATGAGAACACTATGAATAGGATGATTATGAATGGAAGCTCTAATAAGAGTGTGTGATAATCTAAATCATCCTCAATGATTTCCTACTTTGAGAATGAGATGGTAGGTCTAGATAAAACTCTAGAATTATATACACCAATCATATTGCTCAAAAGATGTAACTTCACTGAATGTGCCATGTATGTATCTAGTGGTATATGTTCATGATATGCATGGTGAATCCCTGATGTGTCTCCTATCTCTTATTTATAATGTTGTAGAAAGGGATCAAATAATATTTTCAAATCTTTATCCTATGTTTGCTCTACCCAAGGATGTTCAACTAAAGTGCCAAGATTAATATGATTTCATCGATCAAATCCTATATCTTGTGTCTCAAACTGATGCATCTATTTATAGTATGTCCTAGTACCCTATGAAACTTTAAAAAAACATACTAGTCATATCCTTGTGGAAGAGGCTTTGTTGGGTCAACTTCTGGAATAGGAAGGACAAATATGATGTTACATTCCAATAGCTATTGTAAAAATATAACTAGAGAAACTAGTAGATTGGTAAAGGTACATTGAGGTGATGCTAATAAAACCACTCATTAACAGGGCTCAGAAGCCACATTGACTATGAATTGATTCATACTCTTGTTAACATTGACCTTTAATTTGTATGGCACTTTATTGTTACTCTTGGTTTTTGTTTCTGAGATACTTATGTACTTGAGTTTGCTAATTGAAATTATTTTGACTTCTCTTTCCTTTAGTGTTGACACAATACATATAAGGACGAGAATCTTTTAAACATAATTGATTCATATAAAGTTGGTAAGACTTTTTTCAAAGCGATCTTGTAACTCTTAATTAGCCATGGGGCTAGTCATCTTAGCTAAAATAGTCTTGTATCAAAGAACATAATCTATGAGATGCTCATTTGACCAATTTTTTTGTTGTACAAATTAGGAATATGAAACCTTATAACCAATTTTAATGTTAAAATGAGCTAGGAACATGTTGGTTAAAGGATTGAATACATTGATCAACTAATTTAGTAGACTATAGAACCATTATAAAGCATAATCCTTTAGGCTCCATGGAAATAGCTTGGTTAGTAACTAGTCATTTGGTATATAGTCCAAGCATGATACATGAATAACTCTCCAATATGTCTCTAGATCACCCTTTTCATCATATAGAGTAAGCTTTGATTGAAAAAAACCTTGTGGTAAGGGTGTAGAAGTAATGTGCCATGCCAATGGTGTTTGTAATAGAAAAAAATAATCCAAATCTTGGGTAGGCCAAGAGGCACGTTCCTCAAGATGTATCACCTTGGATTGAAGAGATATTATCTTTTGTACAAGGGCTTCCACATAAGGATACAAAGATATACTAGCTATAGTTGGTGGCATAGAGGCAAGTTGGGCTGCTATAGAGGGTTTTTGAGACATAGTTACCCATGTATTGTCATTTACAACTAGTTGCTCTATGGTTTGAGAATATTGGCCATTGTTTACTCTTTGTTGTTCTTCTTATATTATTTTAAGCATGTCATCTTTGCATGTCAGGGTGTTTAGTTAAGAGTTCTTAAAGTTCACTTTTATCAGTTTCATTAAAACTAGTGTATTCAGCCATTGTTAAGGTAGGAAAATAATTTGAAATTTGTTTGAATTTATTATAATAATTTGTAATAGGTAAAGTGATAGAGAAGGAAAGCATTGAATATAGGGAATGTAAAGTCCTAAAAATAATGAACTAGAAATTACGTAAAAAGGATATAAAGCTCACAAACATGTAAGGTGATACCTCATGAATAAAATGGGACCTAGTATATGCATCTAGGGTTTGGAAGATGATTATTTTTAAATTTACTATGAAAATTTGAAATTTAAAGTGAAATTACGAGTGAAATATGCAACTAAAAATTCAAAAAATTATTGGAAAACACTTGATTGAATAGGACCTAGTATGTGCAACTAGAATTTTGAGAGAAATGATTTTTTTTTGAAATTATTATTGAATTTTAAAAATTAAATTGAATTTATAATTTAAATATACAAGTAAAAATTTACAAAATTATAGGAAAAATACTAGGACCTAGTATGGGCAACTAGGGTTTAAAATAAAATTCTTAATAAATTTTAAAATTTAATGATAATTTTTTATTTTATTATGTAGGTAAAAAATCAAGAAAAATATAGGAAAAATTATTAGTAAATTTACACTAGGGTTTCTAGGGTTTTTATGTTCAATCAAAGAAAGTCAGGTTCACCAAATGATTTAACCTATTTGGGAATATTGTGTATTATTCATATTTTACTTAAAGGGTTTGAGTAGTAAAATTAGTAAATAAATATACAATAATTAATCTAATAATTTATTTAAATTAGATTTTAAGTTTTACCTTTCTAAAAAATAGTAATACGAGGGAGAAAATAAGACTTAGCTAAAAACTAACTAATACGACTAAGGTAGGGTCTGAGATTCACTGTGCAAGATTAGAACATTATCACAAATCAAGATATAGCCTTCATTTTATGATTGGATAATAGTGTTGAAAGTGGAAAAGAGTGGTACTAGTGTTGTAGTCCACCTTTGCCATTTTTGTCTAGGAGATCTGAGCTTTCTAGGTCTTGTTTGTTATGTCTATATGACCCTATCTTTGATGTTTCAAAAATTAGAAGTTTGTAGAGATCTTTGTAGATCATATTTTATATTCAAACCCTATACTCCATTGTGCTTTTACCAATTTCAAAAAAAATGAGGGGTTAGTGTGTGTAAGATTCATTGAATGTGTATCTACAGCCCTTGTGTGGGCATGCTACCTACATACTAATATTGCAAAGAGGGGTCAAATCATATGAAATTATCCCACTTGATGTTTTTTTTGTAATAGAGTGTATGAATATGAAAAATAATAAACTAGATGTGCTTGAGGTGGTTAGGGATTGGTGTAAGGATTTGAATAATCTTGTAAGTATATTAGCTAGATGTATGTAGAGAATAGGGAAGATTGCTTTAGTAGTCATGCTTGTATTCTTGCTTGCTTAGTGATATTTATCAACCCTTTCCAAATGGTATTTGAATGGGATTTTATAGGGATATATTGGTCATGGATTGAATGTGCTCATGTTAGGATGACAAGGAGAAGGATGGGGAACTAGAAAGAATTGATTTTTGGGGCCAAAAAGGTACTTGGATAGGAGCACTAAAAGTAGACAAGAGTGGTACTAACACTATAGTGTAAGTGGGGCACTATTGTCCTTAGTTTATGGGACCTAGGGGGATGGATTTGTCATAGAAAGAGTAATTTGGCTGAGCTAGGATTAAGTCCAAAAGGCTACAAATGATTGGTAATTAGTGAAAAGATGCCTATGAGTGTCATGAAAGTAAGCAGGAGGGACTTGTGGGTTGGGTGTCATTAGCCACACTCAAGTTACTAATTTTCACATTTTATATGACTATAAAGTGTATAAAGGGGAAATGGATGATGGGGGAACCTTCTTCTGAGACTAGCATGCCTCTTATGTAGGTTACCAAAGAGATAACATAAATAATTCCATGTCATATAATGTGTAGACTAATCGATGAGAGAAGTATACTTATGAAAGATGATTGCGGCTTCCAAATTATATTTGTATTTTCTAATTTTGATAACGGGTCTTTTGATATTTTGTTCTTGTTTGGAGAGGTTGGGGAAGTTGGTATATGTGATAAACTTTCAAGAAATTACTATGTTATTTACAAATGCTTTACTCAGCCATCCTTCAAGGTAGTGGTCTAAGTTTGTGTGCTTTTTTAAAGGCTATTGATAGTTATCCTTCAAGGGAATAGTCTACCTTATATTGAGAAATTTTGATATATTTGTGTAGCTATCCTTTAGAGGATCAGTCTATAAATGGTAAGAATGACCCCTAATTTTCTTTTGATTTGTTTGCTCTTGATGACATAGACTTCCTTATATAGGCTTATAGGCTAACCTTTATGAAGGAAAGACTAAAAGAACAAGAATTTTAGTGGTTGGTGGAATAGGTTTAAGAGACAATGACCATGGGAACCCATCCTATAAAGAATGAAAAATACCATGATAAATATGCCATGGGTAGAGCTGTGGTACCCATGATCAATAATAGGTAAAGACTATAATACATAATCACATTATTTAGTTGTAATCAATTATCCTTAAAATAAGGAGATGAATGTGGGTGAAGATGAGTGATGAGCTTAAGTTATACAAAAAGGTGAGTTATATCCCATTTAACAAAACAAGGACATAATGTGAAGCATTAAGGGGCTTAGGTTCTAGTTTCCCTTCAAGGGAGGACAATTGTTAAGCTTTTAATCCATACTTATTTATTATGATATAAGGTCTAATCAAATTAATAACAAACTTAGATCGCTTACTTTTCTCCATATTGGTGACATGTTTATTTTCCTTTAGGATGAGGTCTCCAATATTGAATTCTAAAACTTTAAGGTCATGCTTGATTTGTTCTTGATAGACATAAAGGTGTTTAAGTATGGCTAAATTATGTTCATAAAGTAACTCAAATTGGGCTAAATATTTTTATTATAATCACTCTCAAAGATGAGATATTACAAAGATATATGAAGAGAGGGAATATGGACTTCAAGAGGCAAGATAGCCTCTACTCTAAACATAAGGGAGAAAGGGGTAGAACTTGTAGGGTTTTGAATGCTAGTGTGATATGCCCATAAAGTGAAGGGGATGTGTAAATCCTAATCTTGACCAGATGCATTAACCATTTTAGTTAGCATGTTATTGAGAGTTTTTTTAGAGTATTCCACCTATACATTAGCTTGTGGTTGATAGGGCGATGAAAAACTTGACTTGATACTAAACATGTCAAAAATACCTTGGACTTGTTTGTTTTTGAAATATTTGCCATTGTTGATGATAATTTTATGAGGAAAACTAAAATGACATATGATGTGATGGTTGATAAAGTCAATAATATTTTCTAATTTTGTGAGACAATATGAATAGCCTCTACCCATTTGGTAAAATATACAATCTTAGTGATGATATAATGATGCCACTATGAAGAATGGGGGTTAATTTCACCAATATGATTTATATCCCATTATGAGAAGGGAAAAAAATATTTGGATACTCAAATACTATGGCTAGGTACATGATGTAAATTAGCATGTTATTGAAATTTGACACACCTTTTCACATAATCATAATAATCTTGGTTAAGGGTGGGCCAATAATAAACAAGGTAAAATATGTGTTTAGTGATGGCTAGGCCACTAAAGTGTCCCCTATAGATCCCATCATGCATTTATTTGATAGCATGAGAGGCTTTTTGACTATGTAGGCAATGAAAGAAGAGACCATCAAATCCATGTTTATAAATAATTACTTTGAGTATTATATAATATGAGGTGCTTTGAGTAAACACACTTTGAGAATTCTTAGAAAAACTAGAAGGAATGATGGCAAGGTTGAGGTAGTCAAAGGTCTATTGATACCAAGGGTCAGGTTGGGTCTCCTCCACATTAAAGATGGTGGGAGAGTCTAATTTGACATATTATGGTTGATTAAGTTGATGGATAATGATATATAGATTATATTTAGAGGGTATAGATGGGATATGAGAAGTGAGGGAAACCATTGTATCAGAAAACATGTTGTTATATCATGGCGTGGTTTGGATATAGTAGTGTTAAAATGATGCTAAGAGTACATTAGATAATTATTTATACTATTTCAAAACATCATTATTACATTAATAAGATACATTTATTTGATTCACCACAAGTTGAGAGTCACTAAAAAATTTGATCATTTTGACTCCCAAGGCTAATGCAATTTAGAGTCCTATCACTAAGGATTCATACTCAATAATATTTTTGGTACATTTAAAATCTAGCTTGAAAGATAAAGGAAGAAGTTCACCATGAAGGAGGATAAGTATGATATCATATCCCCCTCCAAATTGACACTTTGATCCATTAAATAAAATGGTCACTTGATAGGTGAAGCTTTCCTAAGAGAGGGTTGTGATGGACTCATCTAGAAACTCAATAAGAAGAGGTTGGTTGTTTTCTAATGGTGCTTCATCCAATTGTTCAATAATGAATTTTTCTTTAATTTAATTTTTATAAAGTAACTCAAGGTCAAACTTAGCTAAAATCATGATCCACTTGGCCATATGTTGGTTTTAGTATGGCTTGGTATGCATATGCTTGAGTTGGTTAGTATTGGTTATGATATAGGTCTTGTGGTTTGAGAAGGTAATATATGAGTCACTCAAAGATAATCTTAAGAATATCTAAATGATCTTTACAACATTTGGATTTACTAAAAAGATCATCAACATAGTCTTCTATTATTTTATGAATAAGGTCATGGAAGATGTAGGTCATGGCACATTGGTAGGTTACACCAACATTATTTAGTCCAAAGGGAATGAACCTATAGTATAAGGTTCCCCATGGGGTGATAAAGGTGATTTTGTGTTGATATTTAAGGGAAATTAAGATCTAATTATATCTCAATAATATATCCATAAGAGATAACATCTCATGGTTGGTTATAAGATCAACAAGTTGGTCAATGCTTGGAAAAGGAAATTCATCCTTTATAAAATCAAGGTTAAGGTCATGAAATTCCATATAAATGTGAAATCCCCATGTGGCTTTGGTGATAGGTATGATGTTCAAGAACCATTGGGGATAGTCAATGGGTTGAATTAAATTGATGGATAGAAGATGTTAAATCTCTTCTTTGATGAGAAGGGCTATATGAGGGTGCATTCATCAAAGTTTTTGCCTAACTAGCATGGCATCATGGTTTGTGACTATGTTGTGGGTATAAATGAAGGGATTAATTCTTGACATGTCATTATAAGACCAAGAAAATGCTATGTTATAGTCTTGTAAGAATGAGGGGAAGTCCTAAAGCTCCTCAAAATTTAGCGATTGGCCAATTTTGATAATGTACAAGTTATCTAAAGTACCCAAGTTGATATCCATGGTGGATTAATTAAACATGGTTGATGTCTTAGGGGTGAGATATTTATGGATAGAGTAATATTCTATATCAAGATAGGTGAGAATAGAATCATCATCTAGACACTGAACAATAGTTTTTATGTCAAAGTTTATTTTTTAGTTACACGAGCATGGGTCTTTTTCAATAAGACATTTGTTACTAGTTTGTGCATGTAAAATATTTCAATACATTGGAAAATATGAATTTTGGGTTTTCATCTAAGCCCATGGAAACTATCTCTCATTATAAAGAATCTTCTTTTCCAACATTTTAAGTTTTTGAGTTATCTAACATTTTAAAATTATGAAAAGGATGATTTTTGGCATTAGCAAAACATTTTCTAGTATTTTTGGTTTTGAGTTTGGATATCAATCATCTATATATAATAGTTTCAATTTGATAAAGATTTTACACAATAGATTTTTTTTTGTTATAATGGTTAGATATTTGGATTATGATATTTTAGAGATGATTTTTTGTTATTTTCATTCATGATTTTAGAAATATTTATAGTATTGTAATGCATTATTCAGTATTAAATCATATATAGTATCTTTATTTAGTTTTATTTATTGATCTTCTACCACATATTTTTATCATTGAGGGATGATAATTTTCATTACATAATAGTTTTTTTAACCTAATGTGTTATAAATTTGATAGAATTCATCAATTTCAGTTTTCCATTATATGTTTGATATTTGGAAAATAGTATAATGCTTGAGGGTAAAAAAAAGCTATTTCTTTCAAGTAGTATTTGTATATTTTGGATAAATATTTTTGTTTGTTCATTTATAGATTTTGAAAGTGAAAATTATAGATTTAAAAAGGATATTTGGCTCAAAATTTGATAGTGCAAATACTATTTCTATTCTAAGTTATTAAGAGAAAATAGATTAGTAAAATATCGTTATTCACAATTTTTTATTTTGAAATACTTAAAGTTTTCACAGTTTTAAAAATAAACCTCTAAGGTTTGAAGTTGCCTATCAAATTGTTGAACAAATGTGAGTTGTTTGGATATGAAAAAGATAGTTTGATGATTTCAATTTGATTCTATTAAAGTGATAGGGTTTGTAGCCAACATGTATTTGTAATAGAATTCACAATATATAGATAATATTTATCTATCAATGAAGGTTGAGGATGATTGTTTATTCATTTGAGTATGAGCCAAATTGTAGTAATAAGAATAGATACATTCTTGTGATTGACATAAATTTTGGATTTTAGATAGAATGTGATATTTTTTAATTTTAATTGATATTAGTTTTTCTAAGAAGATGTGGATTAATAGTGCATAATACAGTTAATTTTTCTAGATAATATGAAATAATCATGTTTTAATTTGTAACCATCAAAATATAGCAAGTCTATTTGATTAGTATTGGAAATTTATAGTTGTTATTTATTCAAATTTTAGTTCCTTTTATTAAAGTTCATGATTAGATGTTTATCTAAATTAGGTGTGATATTGTTTTGGTTTTCACATATATTATAAGATATTATTCAATGCAAATAGTAATCAAGGTTTCATTTTTCATTAAAATGTCAGGTTGGACTCCTCCTCACTCTAATAACTCTCAAGACAATAACTATGTCAATAAATAAGATTGGAATAGCGAAGATACACCCCTCAAAAATTTATTACTAGAGGCCACAACTTTAGAGGTAAGAGAACTAATAGGACTTTACCTAAACCATATAATTGAGGCACTCATATGTTAATCTATTTTTATGTGTTTGACCCCACTTTATGGAATGTATTAAGTGATTTTCCCTTTAATCATACTAATACCTATGTAAACTAAGGTTGGAGAATACATCCATATATATCTCATTCTCATAGACTAGGAACTCTAATTAGTTCCTCCTAACACACACACATAGTTTTGTAGTCTGATACTAATCCTACTCCATATCATTAACCATAACATAGAGGGTCCACACCATAATATGATCTTCAATTTCCTACCAAGTTACATTCCTAAGCTCTTATACCATTGAATACCAAAAAACCATCCCTTGAACCTTCAAATGTACCTTTAGGTTGTTCTAAACTAAGTCTTATAGATTTTACTTCACATCTACTTGAGTAGGAGAGGGAAGTATTTTCAAGAACTAATAGGTGAGAACTTAGCTATTAAACATCACCTAAAATTACTAGGGTGGTAAAAAGGGTTAAATTAGAGGTAGATGATGAATATAATGAAGGTATTACTACATTAATTAAGTTTCTAGATATGGCAATGCATTATATAGAGTATCAAATAAACAAAGGGAATCCATTAATTGAGATGTTATTTGATATTGAGGATGAATGGATGGTCAAATAAATTATAGCTCTATTATTTCAATATTTTAGATATTTTTCATTGCTCTATTTCTTGTTGATAGTTATTCATTTTTGATACTTGATAGTGGGAAAAAAATTACAGTAGTACATATCATTTTGGTTTTTTAAATTATTTGTTTCATATTAATGTTTAGCATATTCTAATTATGTAAATGTTAGTGATGTCCAAAGGCCCCCACTCATTTAGATTTTTTTATTAATTGATCTATTAAAAAATAATTTAGATCCATATAAATCTTATTTAAGTCGTTAAAATACGTTGAGTTATAAAGATAATTTACTTTAATCTAAAGTCAAATTAGATTTAACTAATTAAAGTTAGTTATAACTTATTTTTCAAACTATCTCTTGAAGAGATAATTATAAAAGGAGGTCAAGGTGACATTTAAAAGGGAGGAACATTACATAGGTATTCTTAAAGACTTTGATTTGCATCAAAGTTCATCATCATGATCTTTTTTGTGCAACATATCTAAGATATCATAACTTTTGTAGACAAACTAATAACACATTATTTGATGGTTGAATAACACACTTAATCAGTGTAGGTATATCCAATTTTATTTTTTAATTTTGTAATCAATTATTTGAAAGCTATTAGGTTTAATATCTTAAGATGATTGCATATTTGTAATCATATGAGTATAATCCAAACTACATGCCCTGAATATTGATGAATACTTCATTGTGTGTGATATGTTGTTGATCCATTCAAATTGTATTTATTGTTATTTCAAATATTTTTATACTGATATACTATTTCTCAATAAAAATATCATTTAACTTGACAAAATGACTCTCCTTTTAGATTCAAATTTCGTTTGTTTATTATTATTAGTTTAAGTAATTTTATTTATGTTAGTTTATTTCTGTTTGTATTTTAGATTCAATTTTTTTTATTCCTTTACTATTTTTTATTTAGATAAGTTTTAGTCTTATTTATAGTTAATTATTTATTTAATATTCATTAAGTTTCTATGCTTTAGTTGTTGATTATTAGTTTAAATTCTTAGTTATCACTTAACTTCTTGATTTAGTTTGTTTTTGGTTAAGTAGTTTAAGTTTATAAGTAATTAATTTTCTTATATTTATAATTAGGTGTTGTTTCAATTTAGTGTTAGTATAGTTTTGATATAAGTTTGGTTTATTTCATTTAATTTTATTTTGTAGTTTTTTTTCTTATTTGATTAAGTGTTCTCATAGAGTTAGTAGTCTTTCTTTAGTTAATTATTTTTTTAATTATGTTAATTATTATTTAATTTTATTTCTTTGTCATTCACTATCAATTATGTTATTTATCATGCAATTATTTATATTTTTTTATCTGTACAATTTGATAAAGAAGAGAAATATGTTGAAATAAACAAAAATAATTCCTTCAAAAGATTATCCAATGTATAGGTTTTCCATGTAGGATATGTTTTATTATATTTTTGAATTTGTTTCCTTCATATTAAAAAGGATATATTTTTTCTAAAATTATATGAAGTATTATTGATCTTTGACCTACTTATTATTTCCTAAAATATATAAAAAAACTCTTGTACATATTTTAGATATTTTAAGACCTTTTAGATAATAATTACTAGACTAGTAAAATTCTATTTTAACATTAAAAATAGGCAAAAGGGTTTATTTGGTTACATTAGATTTTTATCCATCAATAGGTCCCCAAAAGTAGCTAAGCCTCTAGAGGAACCAATATCTCTAGAACTTGTATGATTAGACTAATTCTAAATAGTACTTTTCTAATTCTTTAAGGATTCCATGGAAAGTTTGGTTTATTGAAGGAAGAAACTAGGTTTACGAAATTTCCTAAGATTTCTATCTAATATCTTATATTTAAGGTTTTTAATCTACCTAACATTATAACAAATGAATTTCACTAAAAAGAAGGGCTGAGAATTCAACCTTGACCCAAGATGTTGTTGGGTTATTTTACCCATTTAGTGTCAAATCCTCTACCCAAGTCTATGATGATAGTAAGGGATCTATCATTATGTTCTACCATACATTCTTACTAACTAATGGATAAGTTACCAAAGTCCATCCTATACCTGATTATCTCCTAACTAGCCTCTTATGGGTTCCTTAAGGATTGATTGATTGTCAGTGGATCTAGAGGTCCAAAATCAAAGCTATAATCACCCCTTTTAAAATTTAAGGATTTCCTTATCATTATTTTTTTTATGATAAAGGGTGACCTCAATGAATAATATCTACCTCTAATCTTCTTCAAACTAGAAACTAGAGTATATTTGAAAGAGTAAGCCCAGTCAGAATAAATCTCATCCACATAATTAGAAAAATATTTTTTATAGGTATCATACTTCTTATTTTAGAAAAAAATTACCAAACTATGGTCATTAAGACTGGTCATACCCAGAGGATCCCTGAGAATGAACCCTTTATCCTTCCCTGGGATCCTCCTAGGAAACCCTCTTTTTTTCTCATATTGTATTTCTCCAGATTGGTTGAGATTAGCCTTGTTATTATAGAAGTTACTCTTATATTAGGGATGTTTTTCCTCATAAGGTTTAAATAATGTGAAGATTTATGACCCCAAAAGTTAGCACTTGTAAATTCATACTTGGTTCTCATACACTATATGTTGGATCTACTTAGTGAAACTAAATATTAAATAAATAGATCTTAGCACCATCTTGTCTAATTATACTGGGACAAAATCTTTCTACAAGAAGGAATTTCTTTGATAATAAGATTTGATCAATCCTTTCAAGATGACCAATGGATATAACTACCCCTAAAATGACATCTTCATACTAAAATTCCAATAGGAGCTTAGGAATATTAACCCAAGTCAGGTATTATTTTGGAAGATCATTAAATAAATTGATTCCCAACCTCCATTTCAAGATGAATAACCATGATTTTACCATAAACCATAGGCCTACCATCATGACTCTTTCAGAATATTCTCAAATAAAAAACTTGACCAATAATAACTTGTTGGCCATGGCATTCACAACCACGTTACCTTTCAAGGCCCATTTTTTGTTTACCTATTCCTTAAAAATTTCTATATTAAGATGAAACCCTAGGAATATCACTAAAAGGACAATCTCAAGTATTTCATAAGTTAAATCCATTACATAATATAGGATTTGAGGATATATCAACTTTTATTCACTATAAGGAAGTAAAGTAAGAGAGTCACCTTCTATAACATGATTATTATAGTCTAGCATGGAAACTTGAACTAGGGGCTCATAACATCTTTCTCACTCATTTGAGAATTCAAAATCACCACCATTTTTGTAGATCATTTTTGCTCAAGTTTCTATGCTGATCAAATATTACAATTTCATCCTTATTAATAATGTTGGTTTAAGAGGCATTCCCTATTTTTATTTAATTTTTCCTTTTTCTATTCGATAACTCCTTAAAAAACTTCAATCTTACTTTTTTATTGTTTTCTTCACCCAAAATAATCTATAATTTTGAAAACAAGTGTATGTTTAGTAAATATTTAATTAATTATAAATACATTAAAAACATTGATGCAATTTAAATATGATATCTAAAATTTATTCATTCAATAATTCTTCAAAAATCCTTGAATTCCTAATTCAAATTCAATAATATTTTTTACCTATGTATATTTTTTATTATAAATGGAGATTCCAAAAATAGATTGAAAATAAAGATGAGATAAAAAGAGAAGGGTATAGGTAGTGGATAAATTTTTATTTGAAATGGACATGAAAAGATAAATTATAACAATGAAATGAGTGATTTGATTTAAATATTATATAGTGACAAGTTTCAAATACTTATGATTTAAAAAAAAAAAAAAAAAAAAAATCTTACATTTTGGCTTTCAAAACTCATGTATTATCCCACCATTTTATTTATAAATATATAGTTTATTTTTAAAATGAATTGTCAAATTTAAAACTATGAAAAAATTTAAACCAATAAATTCAAGGTATGATAGATATCACCTTGATGATTTTAGTTTGATAAATAATTTTTATTCTGTATTAGTGTAGTGCCAAATTATTACATAGAAAAGTATTAAAACTATATAATTTCAATTTGAATTAGTTTTTTCATGAAATTATGAATCAATTAAATTTATTTTTAAATTGGAATATTAAATAATTTGAGGATAAATATAAGTAAAAATATAGTAAGTTTCTCTAAATTTTATAAAATATTTTTATTATAAAATTTACTTGAATAAAATATAAGCATCCAATATGGAATTTAAGATGTGAAGTTCTCAATTAAGATAAAAAAGGAAAAGAAATTATACAACATTTTAGGCCATAAGACTTTGAATAAAATACATAAAACCTAAGTTAAATGTCCAATAAAAATTTTAATTAGAAAAATATGTAATTTAATATCCTAAAATTCTATTTTGGATTAGCACAATCAATTTTAGAAAGCCAACATTGATTTATTTTATCCACCCTAAAGGTAAACTCCTCAAAAGTGGTGCCCATATTTATATAAAATTAGTTTGTCCCATAAAATATTATACAATGAACCCATTGGAATTTTATTTCAAGTTAAAACATTATGCCTTAGAAATACACAATTTGAGTACTGATTTAGTATATACAACATGGCTAATGATGTTTATCATATTATAAAAAATTATTATAGTAATGGAGCTTCTAGAATGACTTGAGTTGATTATTTTTGTGTACACTTTGAAATGAACTTATTTTTATTAAATCCTAGTTAAGTTTATTGGAATTTCAATATAAATACTCATTATTTGATATCAAATAAGGGTCTATTATTTGTATTATTATTATTATTATTATTATTATTATTATTATATTTCCCATGCTATTTTATTTTAATTTAAAGGATCCTAAGTATACATCATCTCCTTATAATTTATTAATTATCTTCTATGTTTGGCAATATTTTGATCCTATCAAGAGTGTAAGTGGATTTATTATGTATTGTGTATCTTTTATATAGTGTAGATATTGTCTATTTAGAGATTTAGTGGTTAGAAATAGTTTAAAGGCTTCAATTATAACTTTATAGTACTATAATGTATATATTTTCTCCCACTGAATAATTAATATTGTCACTTAGAGATATAATTAGGAAGAGAACCTTATAATTTAGGTTTTTATGTAAATAAAATACCTATCAAAATACTTAGAAAATTTGAGACAAAATGGCATTTATAATATAGGTTAAATTAACAACTCACTATCAAGAAAGGACAACATGGAAATAAAAAAATTGAATCATATCCTCTAAGGTCACATTGTGGTCTTTTTATAATGATATTATAATAATACATGATTTGTAAGTGATATGTGCACTTAAAGTGATGTATTTTATTTTGTTGAAGTAAGTTTCTATGAATTAATAATATCATAAAATTTATTTTGCATCTCCCTACATTGAGAACATCAAATATTATCTCCATAGAAGAAGCCCATTATTCAATGGAAATATTAAGGAATAGTTATCTATAAGTATGTACCCAAAATTTAAATTATCAAATGAAAATAATTAATACAAAAGTTTATAGCCTTGATAATACCTCTTGGTATCAGATTAAGAGGAAGGTATGGTTATAATTATGTACCCAACATTTAAATTATCAAATGAAAATAATTAGGACAAAATTTTATAGCCTTGATAATACCTCTTGTTATCAACTTAAGAGGAAGGCATGGTTATGTTCCCATTCTAGGAAAATAATGACTTGAAAAATTTATTCTTAAATGTATTTCCTAGTGGTCATCTATGAATAAATTTAAACCACTAATTTCTATGTACCAAAGTAATAAATCTATAAATGTAACTTTAACATGTAGAATAAACAAAGGGACAGTGGCTAGATGTTGATCCCATGTGTTACCTTTTATCATTGGTTGATAGTATTTAGAGGTAAATTTCCACCTTAAATAATTATGAATATAACTATACATATTATTTTTAAATTTTTCTTGATAAATTTAAATATGTGTACATATTATTTTTTAGGTAATATAAAAACTAATGCTGATATAGTGGTGTAAAATTTAATATATAGTTGTGGTAAATAAAATTAAATGTAAGGTTTTGTTTCCAAAATTAAAGTTTGGTGTATGATCATTAAAGCCTAATTTTTAAATTATTACCTTGATGTTATATAATTTCAAGTTGTGGATATAGTGGCAGGGTCTAGATATCCTATCCACGTACTTTTATAATAAGTTCCATTTGAAACCAAAATGTCCATTTCAATGTATTTTGGAATTATTGTTATACATACCATGTCCTTAAATGACATTACAAAATTGGAGTATATACCTTTAGATAATTTTATAAATTGGAATATATGCCTCTTTATTTAATTTTAAAAATTATTTGTTGATAAATTTAATTGGTAACATAATATTTAGGAACATTAGGATATTATTGTTAAATATGTAAGAATATTGTTATTGGGTTTTAAAAATAAATGTCACTATCGAAAATTTAGCATGGATTAAATTAGTAATGTACATTAATGATATTGAAAAATAATATATGAATTTAGGGTGAATCATTTTAAATGATAACTTTATAATTTAGATGCATCTTTGAACTTGTTATAGTCCCTAAAGTCAATGTTTCCATTAAGGTATTTTTGGTTATTGATCTTCAAAATAAACCTTTGGTTGGATAACAAATAGGCTTGGATGATAATTAAGTTTTAATTTAGAAAAATCCTTGAATAAATTTATTTATAAGCCTATAAAACCTATAAGTACTCAAGGAGAAAACATATATTTTTGATTTTTTGATTAGTGTTTTAAGTTTACTACCATATGTTTATAATCTTGGTAGAAACATAAAGACCTATAATTTTCAAACCCTATAGTTGGAAATCTCACATGGAGGTGACTCTTCATAAGTTCTTACAGATAACTACATCTAACCCTTATTTAGAGGGGAGGATATGTATATTTCCATATTTAAGTGGGGCATCAAGTATAGGTCTTAGAATAGATTACATAATTTTTTCAACACTTGAACTAGGTTAAAATAATTTTAAAATAACCTTAAATTTGAGATTAACATAAATAACCTTAGTTAAAACTCAATGTGGAATACTCTTGACATTAGATATAAAGTATTATCAAAATAATACTTGTTATACTATATGTAGACCATTATAAAATTACATTCCTTTTTAAGCTCTACTTAATTTGGATAAGGGGATACATAAACTACTTATTCAATTATAGATAAAATGGATGAATGGGGTTGACAAGATTGCATAACCATGTGACCATTTAGGCACTTTTATTTAATTTGTGTATACATGTGAGTATTGTCTCGATGCATTGAGTGTATCATTACAAGAAAGTGGATTGAAAATGGACATTGTATGTTGTGTAATTTGTGTGTTTTTCATTATCTTGAAAAATGGTGTGTTCTTCATGTAATTTAGTCATGAAATTTTTTGGGCATCATAAAACTTATTTCTATTTCTTTAGTGAAGAACCCAATGGGTTCCCATATCATTTATGATTCCCAATCCTTTAGTGTATGTTTTGATCTTACTGAATTAAGCTTTATTAGGTATCTTTGAGCATTAATAAAATGATCACACTTTCACAAAGCACAAATAAACCCTTATATCTAGTTATTAAAGTTAAGGTTTTGGAAAAAAAAATTATATCCTTATAGTTTTTAGTCCATTTGTACATCTCTTGATGCATGTACCAAGATTGTGGTGAAGGTTCTAACTTTTAGTAGAAGTATCAGGTCTATAACATTGTATTGTTTTATCCCTTGTTCATCTAGTTCCTTTTATAATTTAGGATGTGGATGTTTTGTCCATATGTTCATGTATATTTACTAATTTATCCTTCATACACATCTTGTTTATAAACCTAGTCTTTAGTAGAATATTAACGGTTATCTAGTTTGGCATATAATATTTATGTGTCTTCCACCATATTTTCAAATTTATGAAGTGTATCATCGATAAATTTCATATGCATGTGTTATTATTGAAATATGTGTATAATTTATTTTATTTACTCCTCCACATTTATCATCCCAGTAAATTATGGAAATTTATATTGTGATGTGCCTATTTCAATTGAAAACAATTATTTATCTTCTGGTATTATCTTTGGGGTTATGGTGACTCATGTTAATAATTTTTGTATAATTTGCATATGGATAAGTTTTATAATCCCTGCATTGATCTCCCCATACAACCATGCTTCAATATCCTTGTTAGATTCAGTCTCCAATGTTTTTTTATGTAACATTATTTCTCCAATTTCATTAGGGTCATACTCCTTATTGATGTCACTTATTTTTTTGGTAGTATACACCCATATTAATTAATTATAATAAGTTTATCCTCATGTACCCATAATTATTTTATCTAATATATTGTCATGATTTTATAAAGAAGGAAATAAACAATCAACCCTTCCCTTCAAATGTGATATCCTCCTCTTCTGAATTGAAATTTCCATTATAATATATGAACCATTCCAAATTAATCAATGTAGGGTGTCCAATATTAAATTTATATGTATTTTTGACCTCAAAATCCAATTTTATATTGATCCCCATAAATTTTAATAGTGTCTCTTTAATGGTATCTATAGGTAATCTTGGATTTCCATCTACCATATTTATATATACGTTGTGGCATCTATATGTAGTTTCTCTAAACATTTCCATGTACTTCTATGTAGGAAATTTGTGTCTACCCCTAAATATAGTAGTGTTTTATTTATATGTTGACCATTCATTTTACATTAAGTAGTATTGTCATATTTTTCCATTCTCATTTTGTCCAAAACACATTTTTATTTGGGTTGGTGTTCTCTCTTTATGATTTTTGAAATGAGTACTTTCATTAATGTTTGTTCTAATGTTTTTAAAACTCTATAAATTTATCCAATAATCCTTGTTTCCTCACTAATTTCAATATTGTTTTCATGTTAGTTATTTTTTCTTCATAAAAGTATGTTATTAGTTTTGTTTTTATCTTGTATTTACTAAAATATCTTCTTACCCTTTTCAAATATCATCTCATGCTAGTGGGTATTAGGGTAATCATCATTGTTAACTTCCTCTAATTTATCATATACCTTGGTGGTTTTCATTTGAAATTTATAGTAGTGGTACCTTTGTATGTGGTTACTACCTCATGTGGTTTAGGTTCATCTATAATTATCTATAATTATTTTATTTTAGGGGCTTCCTTATTCCATTTTACAGTAGCTTGAAATTATCTTCGTCTTTTAGATATTGACTCTCCTTTGAGTGAGAATTTTGAATCCTTTCTTATTTATGTGTTTTATTATTCCATCCTTATAAATGAAATATTCCATTAGGTTATGGTATTTTGTGAATAATATTAACATGTTTTCACCATTTTTATATAGGGCACCCTACAAGTTCTTCGATCTTGGTCCTACAATTATTATTTTTTTGTGTAGCTTTTGGGAAAGTTAATGAATCATGTGGTCTATTTTCATTTTTTAATGTGCATTCTATTTAGTATTATTATACATATATTATTAAAATATTCCTTATCTTCCTATGTTTATTCCTTATCTTGATTATATACATGATTGTACTAAGGCCCACTTGATAGTTTCCACTACCATTGAAGGATCCTCCCTAGCTTCCTTTTTGGCCAACCTTTTAGTATTCCTTATTATTATTATAGTACTAATTTTATTTATGATAAAATGATGTGTAATATTTTGGAGATGGTTTTTGGTAATATGGTTGTGGTGGAACTATGGAAAAAATTATAACTATGATGATATTTTCTAGATAATTTGTATTTTTCCTCTCAATCCTTTCAATTCATCCATCATGTCTTGTCCCAAATAGGTTTGACTATAATGGTTAAATGATCCACATGTTATCCAATACATTAATGGTACAATTACATTAAAGGACACATATTTTTAGTATGCTAATCATATATTTTTCATATTACATAATATAACATATCTACATATATGGGTTGTTATACCAGTATTGACATGACCACTGGAATCTGGGTTACACTAATTGTCACTTCTTTATTTTCCATATAATAATAAGGAAATTCTATTCTAGAATTTCTTTATATCCAACATATTATGTAATAAATACTTGTTCATGCACTATTTCCCCTAGAATTTGAGGATGTGAACTCCTCCCCTTTATATGTATTTCTTTTTCAATCTTAAGTATGCTAATTCATATTGTATTTTCTCCATGTCTCCTTTTAGTGATTATTCTATCTCTCTTCTCTAGGATTATGCTTTCAGGTTTTAATTAATATTTAGTGATTCTTTAATGGTTGTAAATATATTCTAATCCATTGATGCTCTGATTTATGATACAATAATAAAAATAAACCACTTAAATCTTTATTTTATGTTTAACCTTTCTTCCATTTTCTGCACTATTATTTTAAAGTTTTGGTCATATGCTTTCATGCTCTCCATTTTCTATAGAAATTATCTCATTTTACTGAAAATTTACATTATAATATATGTAAAGTATAAAAATCCATTAAATTCTACATGTAATTTCATCCATATCTTTTTTATCTCAATTGGTCCATGTACCATTTCAGTGCATCATCTATTATTATGCCCATGAAGTTGAATGCAAATATTTGATCATATATAATACTATGGATTATCTAGTAAGAGTAAAAAATAAATAAATGATCTTTGGAAACATTGAAATCATTTAAAAATAGTGTAAAATTCATTTGTTTTTTTATTACTCTAGAAATTTTAAATTTACTATTTTTTCACTGTTATTTGTACTTCTTAAACTTCTTCATATATAATTATTTATTGTCTTTTTTAATTTTATGATTTTGTATATATTTATTATGTTAATAAGGGTCTATTACTCCAATTATATCTATTTAATCTCCTTTAAAAATAATTTATCCCCAAGGATTCTTTTTTATTTATAAAAAAATCCCTTCTCTTCTCAATTTATTCATTGAATTCTTTAAAACTATCTCCTACTTCTCCTATAAATACTTCTTGTCTATGAAACAAGTTGTTTATTATAATATGATGTAAAAAAAGGGATGAATTTTGGTCTAAGGGTTTAATTTACTCATGGGTTATATAATATTTGTGTGATTTAAATGTGTCATAATTTTATATATCCTATGTGTTATCTCTATCTTCTACTTATACATCTTTTGTTTTTCTCCTAGTGAACTTATTTCACTAACCAATCCTTCTTATCTTTGATTAATTTTTTCATAATTTTATACTTATATATCATTGAGGTTTTTATAACCA